>CAVNYO010000014.1:0-287055 GCA_963692855.1 Mycena citricolor | reverse complement strand
CTCTCTCTCAAATGGGTAGAAACAAGATTGAAGAGATGTGAAGAACAATTCTTTCATTTTCGGTGTTGCACAATCTGATCAGAGCGATTCATTTGACTCTTGATTTTCATCCATAAGAGCGGTACATTCTTTTTTCCTTGGGAGCCTCATTTCGCGAAAATTTAAGGAGCAAATCTTGGCCCGAATTGTGCGGGTGCGCGTAAACTGAGTTGCACGTGACAGGTACCTAATCATCATCCGTCAAATCCGCTTCACACAACACTCAGCTTTGTCGACAGCGACTCTCGGCGCATTTAGCAGGATATCATGAGATGTGTTCTTTATGCGCTCGTGAAGTTCTGCCACTAGCCAGAAACGATACCTCTCTGTGTCCTCTCCAATGGACCTGCTGCCGTGACGACGCCCACGTCGTGGACATCCCCAACGACAACAAGAACCTTGACAAGCACACTCGAAGAACAAGGCGGAACGACGGATGCCATAAAATGTTTGAAACTGACAGGCCTGTCCGCCTGGTTCTTCTGGCTATGCCTGGATCGAATGTTTGGTGAATGGGGCCTGCACGCATGGACCAGAGCTTTGTGGAGACGGCGGGTATATAAGCGGGCGCTTGAGAATGGGTTCTGTCATCTCATTTGAATCCTCCCTTGTATCCCCGAGTCCCGCTCCCCGCAGGAAACAATGACCGCAGATTGCACCGAGCTCATCCCCGCTTTCGACTCGACGCCGAAGTGGCGCAGAAAGGACCTCCCCTCGTGGGGGAAGACTACTCGTTTCGGCAAGAAGCCGCACAGAAACTGAAGCAGAAGTCTAAGCATAGACACGTCCTCGCCGAGCGCGATGTCCAATATGCGGAATGTGAATGGAGCACGGTTGATTCACCGGCGAGGACACATCGCATCCTCCACGATCGTCACCCATCCTCGCCAGCTCGGCAACCAATGGGCCCTCCGCGAGAACAGATGCCAGGATTTACTCGGGTCCGCTGCGATGTTTCGCTCAGGCCGCCCGCTTCGACCCGTGACGTGCACTGTCCTGGAGATCGACTTTCCAGCCACTCGGCTGTTCTCGATGCCGAATTCCACAAGCGGCCTCATCCAGTCGGAGGATACCACTACACCTGGGCGCTGCCCTTGCGATTGCCGAAACTAGTGTCCGAGTCCCCGGATCGGCTCTGCCGCGTCCTCGATCTCCGGTTGTCCAAGCCTCAAGGCTTACGAATTGGCTTCCGCTTAGCGACCAATTGCCCTGCGTCACCGCGGTAGAACTCGCACCGACTGAATAATGGATGATGATTCCATGGATGCCATCTTGGTCGACAGCCAGATGGCACACAATAAATATGACAAGTAGCTGGCAGCTACAAGTGGCGAACGAAGCGAATGTAATAGCAAATATGTTACAGGAAACACGAGATCCAACGTCGTCTAAGAGTCTGTACGAAAAGATATAGTCCGGGTTGTAGCGTAAGAGGTTAGTTAGGTTGGTGGTATAAAGCTGAGCGCAAAGGTAGCAAGTGTGTGCGTCGGGCAGGTAGAATGGATATAACAAACAGCTCAGCAGGCACGGCCGAAGGACCGCACGCTGAATAGATAGCGATAGATAGCAAACGTCGTCGTCCGTCGGGGTCATCTTCTTCTCATCAGCATCATCGTGGCTCATCATCTCGGGCTCTGCAGGCCGTGCAACCCGCGGGGGCCTCTTACACGGAGGATGCAGAGGGCGACGGCACCAGTCTGGGACAGATGCCTGGCGTGATACATTCAGGGACGAAGGAGCCAGTCGTCGCGGGCTAGGGCTGGCAGGGCGGCGATACGTCTGCCCATGACGATAAGCGGCGAACGAAGGAATAGTGGATGGGAGGACTAACATGCCGACTCATGATCATCTGCGCCATCGAAACAGGCGTCTCAGAGTCGTAAACAGCGGTCACTGCAAGACAAGGAGGAATGTGCGTCAGCGCCCGTTGTTGATGCGGACAAAGAAGGACAAAACGCACTGGAAGCATCAGCTCGCGACCGCGAGGCTTCTGAGCCAGATCTCCGCGAGGCAAATCCAACACCACGGCCACCGCGGTAGACATGGCCACCCCGCATAACGGGTGGAGGAGGCGGGTTGAGCGTTATCGGGAGTGCCTCAGCGAGAGTGGGCATGGCCATCGACTTGAAGGAAAAGAGCCTGGACCACTTGCGCGGCGACGCGGGACAGAATCGCCAATGTTTACAGGCGCAGACCCAGCTCGCTTCGCCTCCGGCAAAACTACGGCCTGCTCCGCCTTCTCGATAACAGTCACGGCGATGGGTGTCCGTTTCCGCGATAGTATGGCGGAGCGAACGAGTGAGACGAATACGATGTTGGTGAGGAGGATGAGCAGGAGCCGAGTGTAGCTCAGGCTGAAGCTCAATCCGCCCACACGCCATGTGGTGCTCGCCGAGGTAGGCAGGGAGATATCCACGAAGGGGAGAGCTTGAGCGGGGAGGATGAACATCTTCGCTTTCGGACCCAGAAGAAGGGCGTCGAGAGAAGTGGGGAGGGAGGGAGGAGGGGGGGGTGGCGGGATTGTGGGCGACGACGAGGTGAGGCAAGGCCGTGGCTCCCTGTTTTCGGGTGATATCATTTGGAGCTCCGATGATCCGGTGACGTAATCAAGATTGACATGCACACAGCGCTGAGAATGAGAAACACTCTTATTTCGAGCTTGAATAAGAAGGCATGCGCTCGCCATTGATCAAGATTATACAGGTGTTTCTGAATAAAAGACAGAAATTAAAGAGCGGCCCATGCTTTTCTGTGCATCAGACCAAATGTGCAACGGCCAGCGGCAGTTTTTCGAAGGTTAATTATCGAGTTACTTATGTAACTACTGGAACCACAAGAAATCACGACAGTTAAAATCGAATGTGATTCGCGAGTCTGTGAGACAGCGGAGAGCTCCAAGTCAAGTATTGAAGCTCTCATGAACCGAATCCAACAACAGTCCGGCACTCCATTTATTGCTCGGATCCAGAGCTGGAGATCTAGAGCGTTTTGCAAGCACAACCTTGTTCCGAGTCGAGTGGTCGTATCTCCAAGTCGCCAGCAACCCTCTGGATACCATGCGCATCTGAGAGTTACGGTGCGCTTCCATTCAGGATGCTGACCCACGTCTTAATGAATTGTGCTTCCAAGATTGAGACTTATGCTGACATTTGTTGGCATGGCGCAAAGCGAGCGAGTAGTCGCTGAGGAGTGGCAAATATAACGACCTCCACTCAATGGGATTGCTTGCATGTCAAATGGGCAATGCAAGAAGGGCTCCGTTTTTATCTATGCGAGGAATCAACCGTTGTTGAGATGGTAGGATCAATCAATCATTCTGCACAGCACTCCAGGCTCAATCATGTTTGAAGTTTAGGAGCTAGGGATCTGCAACGGATCTCTGCCCGGTTTAGGTCCTCGGGAAGGGCACAGATTGAAGCTATGCATGCAGTTGAGATAGGTATCAGTGGCAGCTTTGTACGTCCCCGTTGCATGCGGTCATATTATCGCTGCAGTCAATATCGTAACCTGCTCGGAGGATTCAATTGTGAACGTCTGAAAATAAAACGACGTCGGCTAGTCAGCAGTGGCAGCCAGCCCATCGGTCCTCCGAAAGGCTACTCTCGGTGAGAACACCTCGAACGAAGGTCCCGTCCACAAGACATCCCGGGTCCGAACTGAACCGGTTTCACGATAGGGAATCAGGTATCAGCTGTTCCACTTTGTTTCCCGCGCCACACGAATGATCCGCGTTTTCGGGAGAATCGAGGGCATCTCCGGATTCGTTTCGTATGGAGATCTCGCTCTCTCTCTCGCGGTACCACCTGGTACCACCCACCCAATTTGCATCAGCCGCACGATTTCTGATGGTAGCAGGGATTTTCAAGATACAAGTGGTCTCGGACATCTATCTGATCACATCATGTGTTTTCTCGGAGATCGTAGAACGTTGGAAGATCGCGTGGGAAAAAGTCCTAAACAGAAATGGGACCGCGGGCAGAGGCTTTCCGGATCGGTTTACATGATAACGAGCACATTCCAAGGGTCAGTTATGTCGCAATCAGTCCCTGGCCGCTGTCACTTAGGGAGCGATTGTCGATGTCCGCAGGTCAGCGCGTATTTAAGTTGAAGCCCCTTGGAAGCCATGCGGATTCACAACATGCGTGATTGAGCGATGCGGGGAACCGTCCAAGGCCGTGATGGCATCAGTCAAGCTGGGAATGGACTCCCCTCAGCAACGGCAGGTTGGATATAGCAGAGACTGTCAAATCGGTTGATGCACGCAGGGGAGGCTATGGATGGGCGAGCTCGTGGACTGGCGCCAATCTAAAACAAATACGGTCGCCCATTCATGGCAGCCAAAGTACCGAGTGAATGGAAGAGAAGGCTCCGTCTGATCTGGAAACCAGATGGGATTCCGTTCCGGGGCCCAGCCACAGCGATGGTCAAAGAGATTTCTTACGCTTTCGATGATCAGAACGCTGATAGTACCCGTCATGGGGTACCATCGGCGGAGAAATAGGCGCATCTTGCACGCATGCCTCCTAGAACAGAAACTCGGAGCACATCTCTGCGCGCCTATGAGTTGGCCGCATGCGAAAAATAAGGATGGGATTCCGTTATGGGAGATTGCCCTAAGGCGCTGTCCTTGTTTGATGAACGCGGGATGATGGATGGACAGGTCGGACAGATTATCAATGAACAGCAGAGACCGTAAAATCTGCCCACGGTCCACAGCATCAGGCATAGCCGGACGATTCTGTGCACTTCAATTGGCTGAGAAGCGTGATGGCCGTGTTGGGCCGCACCGGAGCATGAATACAGGCGCTGGGAAAGCATTGGTACGCCCACAGTCACTAGTGAGCCGCGTGCTCTGATAAATACCGCCCAGGAAGCAATCAGAACGGAGTCAACGGGTCACTCACTTCATCCACCGCTTTGCTCTTTCGCTCCGACCTTACCTCTCCCTTTCCAATGCCTCGTAGCGAATACAGTTCACAAAGCGGCTACGTCTACGCTCCCCCGCCACCGCCGCAGCAATCGCACACCGATCCCCGGTACGACGCGGCTCCGACTGGCAGCGCCCACTCGCACGTGTCGCATTCCTACCACAGCCAATACGCACGTTATGTGCCCTATCCTGTGTCGCTCTCTGGACCAACCGCCGCCGCCGCCGCGATCCCGGCTGCACAGGTCATGCTCACCGACGACGCCGCTACGCGCGTCACAGACCGCGTCCGACGCCGCTGCTTTAACTGCACGACAACCGAGACCAGCACCTGGCGGCGATCCAACCTCAGCCCCGGTAAAGTCGTAAGTCAGATTTTGCTCGATCAGTCGCGATCGGACTCTGATGGGGTCAATATGTTCGTTCGTTCAGTTGTGCAACAAATGCGGCTTGTTCGAAAGAACTCACGCGCGTCCGCGGCCTGAACAGTTCCCCCACCGCCGTGGATCGCTCGCTGCTTCTAGCTTGGTCAAGCAGTCTCCGCCCCGCCCAACGCTGCCCCTCCCCGCACCGGCCACGTCCGTCTCCGCACCGGCGCCCGCGCCCAGCGCGGCAGTAAGCACCCCTCCGGCCCGCGCAAGCGCCGCTCCCAGCCCGCGCATGCCGCCGGTGGAGAGCTTATCTGCTTCCCGGCCTGCTTCGAGACAGGACTACCAGGCCAGCCGACCCCAGTCTCGCGGGGATGATCCCCAACAATAGAGGGCCGGACCAGATACCACTCGCCTGATGGAGAAGGGTTCTGTCCCGCTTTCATCAATTTCTCCGGGTTCCCACCCGATCTTATTTTCTCTCTTTCGTGCTTTCGACCTTTGCATCGTGTATTTAAAAGTATATATCGTATGGACGGACACTGTAAAGCTTTGTAGTCATGTTTTTGTTGTACGTGCTTTTCGAGTTGAACAATCAAACAGAGCTGGTTCTCGAAATGCTTATCATCCGGGGAAGAACCGGCCTGTCTCGGCGCTGTACCTCCTGGCACCTTCTGGGGATGTTTTTTCTCAAAGGCTGGGGTCATCGTACTTGCGATGAACCGGACCGAAGGCAGGTGCGCGGGCGATAATCAGCCAGGGCCCGAGGTGAAGAGTCCGGGCATCGTACGAGATAAGTGGGTATTAACAAACAAACAGCATGGAGGATCGAAACGAGAGTAGGTACGTAGCAAGCTTGAAGGGTAGGTAAGTTACTTCGTCAGTTCATAATAAACAGTGTTCCTTCCGCCCTTCGCGGCACACATCGCAGACACAAGGTTCATATCTGACAAAGACAGACCACAGCCAATCACCGCTGTCGATGCCCGAGCCAGCACCGATACAGAAAAACTCAAGCCAGCCCCATCAGGGCGCCAATCAACAAGCCACCGGCCACGAGGGCCACAGCAGAACGCGAAACGTGCTTGGTACCGTGCGGCGCGGAGTTCTTCGAAGAGGCCGAGGCCGAGGCAGCGATGTGGGACAACTCGGCCGAGGCGGAGGATGCGATCATGGAGGTGGCGGAGGAGAACGCGGCCACGGCCGCGGAGCTCTCCATTGATATCGTAGACGCCAGCGACGAGACGAGTGAGAAGGTGCCCGACGGGAAGGCCGCAGAAGAGGACGTCGGATGGGCCGAGGCCGTCATCGACCTGCCCGCAGTCAGAGGGATGGATTGGAAGCACAAGTTGACACTCACCCGCTGTGAGTCATAGACCCTGACATCGTCTTCGTAGCACTCGCGGAATGAGTGCCAGATGAAGCATGCTTGGCGGAAGCAGAAGCGGAGGCCGTCGCAGTCGGGCTTGCGGTGCTAGCAGCGGACATGGTCGACGCCACGGGGGTTCCGCCCACGGAGAACGCGTTACTTTGGGCAAGAACTTTGCTCTGGTCGTTTTTGTTGACGATCTCGAAAGTGAAGTTGTCGCTGTGGAAAGGCGTCAGAGTTGGGCCAATTCGGCGCGCACAACTGAGTATACAGACCCAGTGTAGACCTGGGGCAGATCAACTGTTAGACTGTTCTTTTGAAGATCAATGTCGTCAGCCAGAGCGAATGCTCCGCTCTGAAAAACGCTCGGTGACCGTATTCTGACGCGACAAGTTACTCACGTAGGTCTTCTTGCTGTACATGATGAGAACAGCAGGCTGGCTGAGGCAGATGAGTCGACGGGTGGGCAATCATAAGCTTGGACCCACGTATCCGTGCTGTCGGAGGACCAAGTCACGGTGACGCTCTGACCCGGCTGAACGGACGTAGGTGCTTGCAGATTGGAGACAGCGACCGCAGAGGCAACAAATGCGAGCAAGGCAGAGCTAGGCGTGGACGTATCAGCTACTACTGGGCCACCAAAGAGAAGAACGCGGCACAAACCTGGTTTTCGTTGTGGAGAACATTGTAAAGTCGGGGCAGCGAAGACAAACGAGGGTGGGGGAGAAGAAGAACCGCAAGGCGAGTCGACGAGAGTGACACGGCACGTCCTTATGTACCCAATTCTCACCCATTTTACGTGTCCCGGAAGGGAAGAGAGCCAGAAGCGAGCTGAGTGCGGCGTCAGAAGAAGCAAATTGAGTTGGCATGAAATGCATGGGGAGAGTCGGACCTCAAGCGAAACAACTGCCCAGTGCTCCTCGGAGCCCCTGTGGATGTAAATCCATAATCGTATGCTGAAAGCCATCATGAGAATGAGCTCTAAGCTCGCGATTGCAGTAGCGCACCTTTTAGCAAAAAAGAGGCGTGGAACGAGAGGAGGTCTTCTACGTCAAGGCACCTAGCAGTCAGAACAGAGCGAATTCGCGCAAGGATGATTCCGCGTTGCCGTTCTCAGTGGACCAGCGAGGGACGCCCGGGCCGAAAAGCTCTTGCAGTCCAATGGAGATGTTGTCGTCGCAATCGGAGTCCGCCAAGTCGCCGTATGTCATGCTTGTTGGGGCCAGAATCAAGAAGGCGCGTTCATGAAGAGCCAGCGTAGAGAAGAGAGGGGGAGCAGCGGCCATGCCAGCGGTCGGGAGTCGGGAGTCGGGACGAATTATTGACACGGCACTGTATCAGTCACATCATTCACTGTGACAGGGCGGATAGTTACGCTTTCACCCGGGTTTTCTCCTTAACCATGATTATGTCTGACATAAGAAGCTCCAGGTCCCCGACGTTACAGTTCTGGCCACTCTCCGTTGATCGAACTCTGAGGGATTGAAACTCTCCAAGCGCGAGTGTGATCCTTCGGTCCATGCATGATCATCCTCTTCGCTCTCGTTGTGGCAGATGGGACGCGAACGGCCTAGACTCGCGTCGCGGCGGGCGAAGACTCTTGGGCTCGGGCTAGCTTTTCTATTTTTATGTTAATAAAGCCTCGTCTGCTCGTCTGCTTGCTTACTTTCCGCCCTCACTTGCCATCGCACCCTTCACCATCCAAATGCTCCCTACACGTCTTCCGGGCGGCACCAGCCAGCGAATCTCCATCTCCTCGCTTCGCGCCACGCTGGATTCGGCGCGCGCTCGCCACTCGCAAGAGCATTTGCCTTACGCGTCAGCTCCAACAGCAGCAGGACCCTCCACCCAGCTACATCAGAAATACTGCCCTCCTTTGACACCCTGCTGGGACCGGCGATGGGCTGAATCGCCGGCCTCCTCCAGCGCCGACTCGGACTCGAGCGGCTTCTCTCGGCCAGGCACTCCTTCATCAGACCCAGACTGGGACCGTCTATCAACGACGTCGTCTTACTCCGTCTCCTCTGTCTCATTGCCATCACGGGCCACCATCACCTCTTGCCCAAATGCATCTTCCCGGCGTCCTGATCAACATCAACGGGGTCGCAGTTCCACTCCCGCTTCGCGTCGAGTGACGAGTCTCCAGCGGCTTCAGCTCCCCGCTGTTTCTCTCCCGCACCACGAGTCTTCTGAAATGGAGGCGGCGACGAAACGGTATCTGTATCGAGGAGGGGAGACGCAAGTCGCCAGCGGGGGTGTCAAATTGGGACGTTCCGAGTCCAGACCGATGTCATGTTCTGGAAACATGCGGCTGCGAACTGGGCGGAGAACTGCGCCTAGATTCAATCGTCGGAAGTAATACAGCCAGAGAGCTACCAGTCATTCACACGTCTAACCACTTGTTCGAGTACTTGTTATTTTTTTTTAGCGGCTAGCATGATTATCACAAGGCAGTTGCTCTTGCTAACTGGCAGTTGACTGCCATTATCCACTGCTAAGGACACATCCGTCCACAACCGCCTGCGTGTAGTCATTGATCAACCCGTGAGTCATCATCGACGGATGACCGGCTGGTAAGCAAAATTCGGTCAGCAACTACCCTGGTGGCACCCAAGTCCGGGAACTCACGAATGTAAAACACGCTCGTGTCTGGATCTGCACATCCCCCCACAATAGTATTCGCGCTGACCAAGCACGTCGCGTTCCCGGTGTATCCGAACGCCGCGGGCTGTGCCGCGATCGTCGAGAACAGCCTCTGGAGATTGACGAACGCGAAATTCGTGCCGTTGGTCAGGTGCGACGCGACGAGATATTCGAAGATCCGGCTCTGGAGGTAGTCTGTCTCCGAATGCGACGTGTACATCCCGTGGATCAGAATGTTGGTTGCCTTGAACTGAGATTGCAAGATCGACAGTTTTTGGATCTGCACAGAAGACTCAGTTGCAGCGGGAGGATGATCAGAGGGAAGGGATGAAACAAACGTATGTATTGATCGCAGTCTCGATATCACCTCCCCCTGGGAAACCGTAAGTATCATAGAAGCCGGCAGATTTACACATGGGAACAAACCCAGGCCGTACTGTCCATTGTCGCTGGGAAAATAGATTGAGCATCACACGTGTTCGAGGCACTTCACAACACTCACTTGATCCCAAATGCAACGGTGTAAAGCGTGGAACTCGGTGCAAGCGCGTCGAGATATCGGCCCTGCAGCTGGAACAGCCCCATCTGCGCCACGAAATCAGATCGCGGCTTGCCCGTGGCGTTTGCAGGGCTGGTGGTGTTGTACGCAAAGTTGTCGATCACAGCTCCACCCCAAGAATACTAGTTGTTTTCTATAACCATTTCATCTCCGACAGAAACAGAACACACATCCAGCAACTTGGCGTTGAAGTCAGCCGCCAGCCGTTCAGTCCACATATACCCGTTCGTGGCGCGCCTGTTCTCTGAGTTCGCAGCCCCCGCGGATGGGAGAGGTGGATGAAGGATAGGTGGTAGAGGAACGGTGCCGTTCGCTGTTTTGGATCTGAGTGAGACCGCAGCTTTCCGGAGTCATGGACTAGGCGCAGTCACCTCCCGTCGACGTCCACGAATCCCCGAAACTGACCACAGTCCTGATCTTCCCCAGCTGGATCCCCGTGTTGACTTCAGTAAAGTTCCCAGTCTTCAATGAGCCGCAGGAGGGCTGCACAGCCAAAGTGAGCGTCGAAGTCGAGTTCAGGAGAATGGGAAAGGTTTTCGTGGACGCCGACTGTGCATGCGCGCCATGGAGAGCGTAGGCTCCGATGAGGAGAAAGGTAATGACATACATTGTCGGGGAAAGTCGTGTTTATTCGGTCATGGGTCTCCCTTATACAGCGTCAGAGAAATCGAAGCGTCAGTCAAATGATTCCGACCAGCGTGACCATCTGAGGCGGGCGGCCCGGCGGCCCACGGCGCGTCGCGAGCAGCCTGTGTGTCGCAGTCTACAAACGATGCACGTGGCTTTCAATGTTGGAGCTGAATTTCGGAGACAAAACGACTGTGATTGGGTCTGCCCGTAGTAGAGGACGCTGTGATAATTTGGACAAAGAGATTTGAACACGTGATATCACGCGCTGACGGACTGGCTACAAGCATGAGCAAATTACAGTAAATGCTACACGAGAACGAGTGGTATGTACATCAGCTTAGTGAGACAAGGTGGGAGCGGCAGTGGCTGCCATCGTGGTCGTAGCAGGCGTCACTGCGGGTGGGGACGCCGGCAGAGAAGGGACCGGCGAGCACCCAGTCTTCAGTCCACTAGAAAATGCAGCCAGCCCATCCGGCTGCAAAGTGTCCCGCGGTCCTTCTGGGACCGTGCCGACATATGCGTTGAAATTGTACAGTCCGCACGGGCACGTGTTTTGGATCAACTTGAGGCTGGTCGCGCTGAGGATCTGAGCGCCCCCGCGTTCGAGGGAGAAGGCTTGGGACCCGACGTGGAACGGGACGGAGAATGCCGAGGCGCCCGCTGGTGCATCAAATGTATACGCTTTCCCACCCGAATTGACGATGGCCCGTCCTGGAGCGGTGAGGAGCAGAACGACGAACACATCATCTGCCATGGAGTTGAAACCGTTCGGACGGCCCTGGAAGTAGTTTCCGGAAGCGTTGTTCGCTGATTGCATAGTTGTGTCCGTAGCATCGCAGTTGAGGCTTTTGGGAGCAATGCGGTACCAGTATATGATCTGGTCGCTCGTGATGAAGGTATTCGGAGATGAAGCACCGGCTTTGAAAGCGGCTATGAATGGCTTGGCCATGTCCAGCCAGCCGCCATGTGGCCTGAATCAACAATCAATTTGCAGAAGGAACGAATAATGAGCCCCGACGCACATATCGTTGACCCACTTGGAGCCACCATCGTCCGTGTGCGGCGAGGAAAGCGGGCCGATGTAGTGAGATTCTCCATAACTATGCGAGATGAGACAATTCATAAGCAAAACTAAAAAATTCACTCACTCATTCCAAGTCACAATCTCGACAAACTGGGGTCGAAGAGCGAGAATCTGAACCCAGCGCTGATACCACAACAAATCGCTGGGGAAAACAAAATTCTTGCTGTAGGACACCTCGGGCCCAAAATGCGTGGAGAACCATGCAGATGCAGCTGCTGTAAGTGAGCCCGTGAGAACATGGAATAATGATGGCGACTGACGGGCGATATATCCCTTGCCACCCAGGGTCGAAGCGTAGTTGTGATCTCCCTGGTTGACCGTGACCGTGACACCACCGCTGGGTGCTTTGTTGTTGCCGTTGTTGTCCCAGCCGAGCCAGTTCAACGCGCCGTCGACCGCGTTGAAGTCGCCCTGACCGGGATGAAAATTCGGCGCGAAATACACGTTGCGGCCCGCCGCAGCACGGAGCGCGCCGACGTCGATCCCGTCTCCCGCGAAGGACGAAGCAAAGACGCGGCCGTTGACGTAAAGCTGTGCGGGGAGCGACGCGTACTGCGCGATCTTAGCGCCGACAGCAGACCCTTGCGACGTCGACCACCAATTGAAGTCGAAGGAGATGAAGACCTTCATGCCGTTGTTCGCTGCCGACGCGTATGCGAAGCCGAGCTGCTGGTCGGTGTACGGGTCGGTCCCGATGTTCAGCGCGAACGCGTCGATGCCCAGCGCCTTCGCGCGTCGCATGTCATCGTCGTATGCAGAGGAGCTCGTGCGATCCGACGTGATGCCAATCTGCAGATGGTTGGGTTGCGATTCTGGGGCAAGGTCATGACACCCACCATGAAATGACAGAAAACAAGTTTGCTGTCCGTTTGCCGAGCTTCTGGGACACTGGGCAGTGCTCGAACATAAGGAGAGATGAAAAGGAGAGCAGGAAGGAGGAGGGACAGCCAAGTCATCGCTGCTTGTGATGGACATACACGCGAGTTGTGCACTGGTTAAATAGCCTTCCCTGAGCTGAGCACCGATGCGGAATAGCAGACGCCAGACTCCACCTGCACAGGATCAAGCCACCAATTCAGCCTTCATGTCAGGTGCCGAGCCTGATTCCATCCTCTGAGCTCATCCGGACCTGGAATAACAGCGATCAGCGGCCAGATGACGTCCTCGACGACGGTAGCATGCGGGGTCTCGAGGCACGACCGGAGCATCTGTGGCAAGGATGCGTCATCTCTGCTGTTTGGGGAGCAGGAACAGAGCTTCCTGCAGCGAGAACTGGACAATCTGGGCAATCACGAGCTGAGGAGGGTGACCTGCCTGGCCAGTCCGGCAGAGTTTCCTCCGCCCCGAGGTGTTTGCGAAGCCAAGGGTATTCAATAGCAAGCCCTCACGAGCCTGATCGAGTTCTTCTGGCTTGTGAATAACGCAAACCTGGAAGAGCTGTCGCAGCCTCACGTGGCTGCTGTACGTTGACGCTGCCGCGTGGGAGTGAGTTCTTTTCATTTCCGGGAGTTCAAGATTAGAAACCAAGGATTTGACTGCGTGTTACTCCAATTGCCTCACAGTTCGACGCTGAAAAACATGAGGTCGTTATGCGCCGATTGGGTCGAACTCTGCCTACTTACCCGCATAACTCTCGATCGCTATGCAATCGGGGATACGGAGTGCAACCGCTTAAGAAAGTTTTAGCGCAAATGAGCGAGCTCGCTTCCTGCATGGAGCGCGTCAGTCTTTACTGAGATTCAACAATCGGCCGACTTAAAAGCAGTTCAAACGCGATCATGAGTGTCGCGTTGTTGGCAACAGCCTGCGAGATGGCTCTTCCAGGACACTTCTGATGGGGAAAGTATGCTCAGGATCTTGGTGCATCAAGGGCTCGGTGGTCGATTCGCGCGGTTGCAGTCATGGTGCTGAAAGACATCAATGATGGGTGACACGGTGCCTTTCGGCCGCGGCGCGGGTGGCGGGCCTCAAACTAAGCGCTGGTTGTCAAGGCGAAGATCCCACATCCGCCCTGCCTGATCTAGAAATTAGGGTACGCTCGGAGAAATTCGTTCTACTTAATGGCGATTGATAGGTAAGCCCCTGCAACTTAACTGGAAGGCATTCCATTCAATCCAACGAGGCCATCGAAATACAAGCTAGATAGCCAAAAAAAAAAACTCCATCCGCTACGCCCATCCCTGAAGAAGAAAGTACACACTATTTTCGATGACGAAATCATGGAATAACGACAGCTGGAGAGGCAGGAGCAATGTTGACCGTTCCAGGCAGACGCAAAAAACTCTCTCCGTACGACGCCTCGTCTCCAGCTTCCGGCCACGCGGAATCATCGAACCCCATCTGGAACCAGGCACTCGTCACCAAGCTCGCATTCGACGTGGCTTTCCACCCGATCTCTTGCGTCTGGACCGCCAGCGTGGCGGTGCAGTTTGCCCGGCCGGTCGGGCGCATCGTGATCACCGCAGTGGCGATGAAGCCGGCGGCGGCGCCGTTCACGTTATTCTGCGCAACAGCGGCAAAGACGATTGTGGGCGGGGGCGAGGTGAAATGGACGACCCAGTGATCGGCGACGATGTTGCTACTCCCGCCGCCGAGGATGACGCCGTTGACGATGAGCGTGTACTGATCTACGGCAAGGACGGCGATGTCGACCGAGGCGGGCAACTGGTTCGCGACCGTCGGTGTCCAGGTTGACCGGAACCAGCACGGGCCGGATGGGATCGGTCCTCCAAGAACGGCCCGGTTCCAGATCCACACGGATCCATCGAACGAGAGAGGCAGGGAGGCAAGTTTCGTAGCGGGCACGTTCACTGGCGCTGCGGACGCGGTGATCCAGGCCGTGTCGTCAAAGGACAGCTCGGGCCATCCATCGGGCGATGTCACAGACGCGCGCCAGGACGGATCGCTCAGGAGAATGTCTGTGCGGAGATTGTCGTACGTGACCAGAATCGTCGCGATGAACCCTGGAGTGGTGAAGTGATCGATCATGGTTGAGTTGATTGCAAATACGTTCAAGCTGGGCTCTGTGTCGACACAAAAGTGGGAAGCTGTAGACTGGTCCGAGAGATCCGGTCGCGAAACGGGACCCAGAAGTTGGCCGTTCATGAAGAAGTTCATGTCCGTGTTTGCAGTTGCGATGATGATCTCTGCTGCAATCAGGGAGCGACCGAACGGAGGACTGAAGTCTTTGCGGAAGGCTCCCTGGATCGATTGCTGGTTGACGGGTGTGATCCAAAGCCATTGGGATGCAGAGAAATTGAGCGATTGGGCAACTCATATCAGGAGTCAGTCTCGGACGAGGCCTTCAGGGATGAGATGACACTCGGGCACGCACCAGCTGTCGATGGTCCCAAGAGAAGATTTAAGATACAGAGCAACTTGGAATTCATACTTGAAACTCTGAAGCTTGAGAACATGACTGGCAGAAGAGTGCCTACACTTGTGTCCTCAGCGATGTCCTTTATACCTTTCTTGCAACATCGTTTCCCATCATCGTCAGGTCCAGGGGGAAGGAAGGATCACTTTGACTGTTCGACATTGCGCAGGATCAGACAGAGATCAGCTGAACAAGCTCGCGGGAATCGAGAAGAATGCGGTGTGTGAAGGAGGACCAAAGACAGGACCGCATATTACCGGAGCATCAGATCGGGCTGTTGTCACGTGGACCCTACACTTCCAGATAATCATTTCGAAGCTCAGTCGATAGCGGGCAGAAATTTTTGTGCAGCTCAAGTCTGGATCAGAATTTGATTAAGAAAAAAGCGCCTAATTCGCTCGGCACAGCGAATCGAAGCGAGAGCGAGCAAAAGTTTCCGGTCATAATCACGTGACTTGATGTTGACATTAGCTAGAATAGTGAAACTGATAATCTGATTATTCGTCGGTAACGGTTTCAACGAGTGTCGCACGGTCCGTTTTTTAGAAGAAAAAACCGAGGCATCCGATGATCAAATAATAACGATTCTGGAAAGTATTGAGTGCATAATTATCCGCACAAAGCAAATCGACGCACCCGTCCCACCATGCATTCTTGTGTCGACGCGTGTCACGAGTCCACCATCTTTGTGTATCACCAAGCTGTACTCTCTGCAGCGTAGGCAGTTGAGCTCCAAGTAAACGGATCACGTCGTGAGCAAGTGGAATGGGATAGAGATCGTGGTTGGTGATAATATCGGCCGGCTCGTCATGGTAGCGAGCCAAATGCAGGGAAGCCAACACGAGGCACTCGAGAGACGGCGAAAACTCGATTCCACCCGCTGTTATCAGTGTCAAAAGTGACTTGAACGAAATCAGCACAGCGAGCAGCCATTTGCCATGCGACGGACCTCGAAGCAGGCAGGCTCCTGGCGCTCTTCTCGTCTCTGGACACCTTCATGGTGAAACAACTGAGAATAATGGCTGGGCTTCATCGCATGAGCTGGAGGATAGCTAATCTGATGAGGTGTCGGCGGACGTGAAATGGATTCAGCCTCTGGCGCAGTATAGTCCGAGTCGAGATCAACGGTGCGAAGATCCGGAGATCCTTGGGACGGGGAGTGAATTTGAGGGCCATGATCACCAAATCCACTGTTCCAAGACGAGAATCCCCATTGATCCCAGGCAATGATGTCGAGCGCACACAGACCGGGCCAATAGCCGCTGACCGTGCGGATCAGCTCCGGAAGCATCCATGTTGCAAGGGTGAATCTGAGTGTGCGCAGGGGAATGTCGCACTGATGC
Organism: Mycena citricolor; assembly: GCA_963692855.1. Classification (NCBI taxonomy): domain Eukaryota; kingdom Fungi; phylum Basidiomycota; class Agaricomycetes; order Agaricales; family Mycenaceae; genus Mycena; species Mycena citricolor. The sequence continues at coordinate 270,717 of CAVNYO010000014.1, read as the reverse complement.
AGCACTTCAAGCGTGTCTCGATACGGCGAGAATGGATCCGGCGCATTGCTTTCCCAGTGCAGGCCACGTAGGTTCACTTCCGTCATATCGCGGCCCGGAGCGCTCCGTGCGAAATATCGCACCCAGGAATGTGGTGCAGATAGCGAGGAGAGCATCGGAAGCAGTTTCCCGCCTTCTGGGTCATGCCGGATAGAAGGGGATAGGCTCCAGCTCCCGCACTGTATGCGCAACTCTGTGGCATTGGGGCAGATCCGCAAAAATGGGAAGAACAAGTCCTCGTTAGGCCAATCAGTGACGATCAAGGTTTGGAGACGCGTGAAAGTCACGCCCAGGCTCAGGAATCCGTTCAAAAGCACTCGAGGCACATTCATCTTCAGCTCGCGAAGCTGCTCCGGAGCGCAGATTGTCACGACAGGTTCGGGATCTATCCCCCGTCCGTAGTATTCGTGATGATGCAGGGTAAAATTCTCCAAGAGAAGAAGCTGGCCACACGGCGGGTCTATTTCGCATCGCCACAGCCGAAGGGTCTTGAGGGATTCCACGGATCCCAATATCTGGCGCAGGGACGTATCGACCGTAATCGACGACAGTTCCAAGACTCTGAGGTGCCTGAAATGAGGTAGAGAGTTGCGGAAGCTGGTGAATGCACGCCCGTAGGCTTGGATGAGAAGTTCCAGATTCGTTATCCAGGGAAAGCGCCCATCATAGCACCTGTATCCATCGCTGCTTCCTCTGAATGTGATGTCGTCAACCTCCTCCACAAGCGCTCCACAAGGAAGAGCACGGTATTGCGCTGCGATGCGACAGAGATGCTGGGTGACTTCGACCCATCGCTTCGGCTCAAACCAGAGGTCTTTGATCGTTGTTTCGATCCTGCGGAAGAGTGCAGGTTGTACGATCGCGCGGAAGAGACGACAGACGAGAGCGAGTCTACACAGCTGACGACGGGAGGCATGAGACCAGACTATGGTCCAGAGCTCTGCGGGCAGCGAGTACTCATGGTGTTGTTGGTGACTCATGGGGGGTCGTGAGTAAGGACAGAGGTACCCACGTGTTTATCACGCGACACACTCGATGCGCCCACACACATCACCACATGCCAAGTTTCTTATGTCAATACCATATTAGAGCGTTGATCATTTGCACCAAGCTAATTCCCATCATCAACGCCACGCGAAAACCGATACAAACCAGCTCTTGAGATCCCGCATCGATTGCCTCCAAAACAATCCCTGATCCCTATCCTGGAAAAGAAGATAGAGAATAGGGCTTGCTTTCTGCCGGCCGATGCGTGAGCATCCGTCAAGAAGCTTTTGCTCGTCTCATTATAGCATCGAGATCCAATTGAATCCCTCGCTAGCATGGACATAACCATCTCAAATATCTTGTTTCTAGCTATTTAAACAAACCATGACTGACTTTCTCAATCGAGTATTCTTTCCAAAATATGACATCTCTCCCAAAGCCTGTAGTGTTGCTGTACTTGCCCCTGTTAAAGCATGTCAGCGAGGCCACATAATCCAAACACACCAATGCTTACAGTCCTCCGTCCTGAACAATGGTGAGTCCCGGTGGAGCCAGCATGTGCACCATCACCGCCCAACTTGACTCGCCCACGAGCAAGACATCGCTCTCGCTCAGCTTTCTCAGGTCATCCAGATCGTCATCGGCCCGGGAGTCCAAGACCGTGAGCTCCGACGTGTGCAGAGGGAGACTGTCCAGAACCCGCTGTTCGGCATTCTCCATCGCCACTTGGACGTGTATCCCGGCTGGGCCGGCCAGCTCGCGCAGATCGTTAAGAGCCGTGATCAGATTGGGCATGGCGAACGAGCCATAGAACTCATGCGAGAGCAACTCGGATGTAGATGAAAAGGTCTTAGAAGTGTCTCCCCAGCGGATGTGGACTCCGATGCGGATCGGGCGTTGTGGAGGATAGGTCAGGAGGGGAAGCGTGTGCGTTGGGGATGGAGCGGGAAGCAAACGCGAGCGGAACCAAGGTGTGATGCAGCCGTTGAGGTCTTGCGTAATCTAGGACAGTGCGATTGAGCAGCTGCTCGAAAAACAGGAGGACCAAGAGACTCACCTCGTGGCTAAATGTATCGAGGATGTTTGTGCATGCCATCATTTCGCTCGTCAGTTCTTCGAGCCGCTCGGACGCCCATTCCGCGCCCTCACAGATGCCATGTGCGAGCTTCTCTCTCTCGTGGTCCTTTATGAAGTCGTTCACGCGGCAGGAATTGCGCAGATCATAATCGAGGAACTGGTTATCAAACACGGGGCCGTTCAAGATCTTCGACAACGAATACCGGAATTCAGAGTCATACTCATTGGCGAGGATAAACTCCGAGTCCAACGCCTCAGCGAAGATCACGCTCTGTTTGAAGTGATGCATCGCCGACTAGATGCTGTTCGTCAGTTGCAGGAACTGTGACCGACGGCTTTCACGCACCCCGAGGCCCTCACCGCCCAGCCCGGCGGCATTCAGATAAACTCTTCTTCCTCTGTGAAATGATGAGTTCATGCTTGAGTAGAGCCGGCGAGGTATGCTCGGTGTCATTTCGCCCATTCGGAAAGTGAAGAGCAAAATCAAGACGAGGCCGCAAATGAGGATCCACCATGGCTTCCCGAAACGCGAGTACATCCTAAGGGTCCAGCGAGGTTATGTCCTAGATTTATACTGTCTCGCCCGGGCGGGAAACAGGCAATCGGAGAACGACGATTGTGGAGGTTCAGGTTGGGATCAGGAGTATCATGCGTCGATCACTGTTGAACGGATCACTTCTGACCCTGTGCACCCAGCCCTTGGCGCGATCCTCTCATGTTATGCAACATTGTTGTGACGAAGAATCTGTGCGCTCCTTGGATAACTTCAGGAAACTAAAATCGATCTACTTCCTCAATGATGACATCTCCGGCTCTGCCCAATGCCTTATCACCCCTCCTCTCGCACGATCCCCCGTTGTTCGAGCACAAGACATTGGCTTTTACCTCTGCCTCCGGCTCAGAGGTAGCTGAGTCGTCAGGCTCATCTTCCTCGGATTCAAATCCCGAACAACACCCGCACCCCTCGATTTCGTTGTCGCTCTCTTCATAGAGGGTATTTGGAACGTACACATAGATCGGGCCTCGGCGTTCCCGGTCTCGAATAGCGCGTCGGATAGATTCCTGACAATCGTGGCAGAACGCATTTATCCGTCGCACGTCCCTGTGGATTTCCGGTCCGAACTTCTGTAGATCCAGCAGCACTTGCGTCAGCGGCTGCCGGAGAGGCTGGAGCAAGACGGACGCACACGTGAGCACCTGTTGCGCTCACACCACTCGGGATGGTACACAGAGTGCTCGCAGTGATTTGATCTGCAGTCGAGCAGGGCGGTCACCAGTTGACGTTCAAAATGCTGACCAGCGTCTCGATAAATCAGTAGAATCAACACTGGAATGAGGCTGATGCGTACTCCACATCTTGTCCAGCGAGTGCCTTCTCTGGAGGGATGAGTGAGACTCTACAGCATGATCGTTTGGGTAGCTCACACAATGCGTTGGCACATCCTCGCAAAGAGATGGCTTGTTCTTGAGAGGAAGCGCAAGAGACGATCTGCAGTCAAAACTGCGAAGCTGGGACGCGACGAGCTGCTAGTCTCTAGTCAACACATCTACATTTTAAAGTGTGTCGGTTATGCTTCATCCCGTCCGAGACCGCAAGCACTTCACATTCATTCCTACATGCACAAACTCATCATCGATGTCATAGATATGAAATGTGCTCACTGAGTGAGTCTGCAATCGAGGACGGCGTAATGGGAAACAAAACCAGGTTGCATACTGGTCACCAGACAAAATGAAATAAGCGAGATAAGTCTTTTCTATTGGCTATGCTTCGCAAGCGTTCTCAATGGTCTAGATGCTTCGACACAGAGCAGCACTGTCACAGTAGAAGCCTAGGCATCCGGGTACCGTGTTCTGCGATCCGCACAGTGCAGAAATCTCATGCGGACGGTCATAAGTACGCGCGTAGGAGACCCTCCTCCGGATGGGGATGCCGGAATAATGCATACACAGGGAAGCAGAGTAAAGATCAAGCTGCTGCTGGGATTGCTCCATCAGTCGCGCCAAAGTACTCCTCGACGAGAGCTTGCTTCTGCAGGACAAGTAACACCGACTCGACCTCCTTCGGTGTTGGCAATTTCGGTGCAAGTAACATTTCGGGCTTGAGGAAGGGCATGTAGGAAACGAGCATCTTCGCGTGTGCCAAGGTTTGGTCAGCTTCGACTGTCGAGGCTGGCATTTCGACATCAGGGTTCGCCGGAGAAGTTGACGGTGGAATTCCTGGAATGGCAGCGTCTTGGGGAAGATCGAGTGCTTCACGCAGATTGGAAGCCGCTTCTTCCCATTCTACGCCGGAATCAGCAAGTCCTTCGCGCTCGCTATCCGTTGTCCGCACCTTCTGCTTCAGCCTCACGCTCATACTCCAGCAGCGTTCCATCGTTCTCGTCAAGATCGCCGTAGTATGAAGGCCCCTGCTTCGTGAACTTCTGGTAATGCGCCATCGCCAGGTTGTCTTCTTCCTCTTCCTTCTTACGACCCTGGAAAAGTTCCCGTACACCTGGTAGTTCTTTCGCGCGACCGAAGTATCTAACCGCGGGTGAGGGATGAGCAAGGGACACGCGAATAACGAGGAGCACAGACTTGTATCCCTTCGTCCCAGGGACCTCTTTCCCGTCGTCATCCAGCATCGCTACATTACGCTTGTAATTCGCTCCACCCAATGCCACGATCTGGTTCTCCCAATGCCGTTTCTCTCGCATGAGTTTGTTGATCTCATCGTTGAGATCACGGAGTTCGTAGTCACCAAGACCAGCTGGATGTCGCGAGCCGCTCGTCAGCCAAGGGCACATGAAGGCGGGGCAAGAAAAGGGCACGCACCATCTTGGATCTTCGCGACCTTGCGACTAATCTCCCTGAGGAGCTCACCACGCCACCTCTCACACTCGCGCATGTTTTTACAGGCACTGGCCATCTTGGGTCGGCGGTCAGCTCGGGTACCTAGACCAAGCTCTGCCGCTTGCGCTTCTCGGAAGCGGTAGAGCATGGACTGGGCTTTCTCTTGATTACGCGCCTATGAATGTTCATAGGGAGTCAGTCTACTCTGAAAATAGCTGAAATAGAACCGTACCATGATGTTTAGACGTAGCCGACGACGAGAGGAAGATGGATGACGGTGGACTAGAGCGAAGGTGCGTGTGTGACAAGAGTGACATTGATGATCTTGACAGGTGGCAGTGTCGTTCTCGGACAGCTCAATCGACACGGGAGCCCTCCAACACCTCCAAAGCCATTCGTAACCCGTTAAGCCGATGAGGACTATTTTGGAACACGGAGAGAAACAAAAATTCTTGTCGAACATCAGGATCAGAGGTGGAGGTCTATCACTCCTCATTTCATGTCCGACTACCTTCCATTCGGGGCATTGGAGCTAGTTTTTGGCCTGAGCTAGGCGTCACGGAATTACGCGTTGAGCCTCGAGATATTAATCCTCTTTTGCCTTATATCTTTGTAAAGCACCCACGGCCGGGGCTTGTTTTGCATAAATCCTGCCCGGACCAAACCGTCCCGCAACCGAGCACCGCCACCTGCCAGCGCAGCAAGGCCAATCAAATTTCATTTTCCATCATCTCCTCCGTCGTCGCTCCAGATGAGCCTGCCAATTCTGGCCCGATCACACTGTTTCAGACGAATCGAAATCTTTCGCGCGGCGATGTGCCAGATGCCCTTCATCGGTTGCGCCAGGATGTCTCGATGCAAAGCAAGTCGGAGCGCAGATGGTCTGGGCGTTGAGGGCCCGCGGAGAAGCCAGGCCGTCATCCAGGCTTGTTTTTCGGACGACCGGATCGTGTTTTTCCAAGGGGCCGATGTCCGCCGTTCTTTATCATGTCTTGATATCGATTGAAATTGGTGCGTATACAAGATTTAGCCATCCCTCGACGCATTTTTGCTCTGTCACTCTGGGGACAGTTTTTCAAACTATGCGATGTGACGCATTCCTATTTCGCAAGTAGAGGACCACACCGCACGTGGAAATGAGGGCGCTGTCAGACTCCCGGAGCATCAGTGGGGTGGTGCCTACGCAACCGTTGCTCGGTCTCTATAAGATACACAATATCTCGCCTGTGTTGTCCCTCTTTCTCTTTCCCAAACCTCTCTATCCTTTCTCTGCTCCCTCAGTCATGGCTTCGGGAACCAATACCATGGCTGCAGCACCACCTCCCACTTCCCACACACTTTCCCGTTCACACCGATTGCGCTTGATGCGATCTACCCGCAAGCTCGGGGCACTCCTGGGCGAGACCCCGCTCGTCATAGAACGAGACGATCCGGGGGAGGAATTCGATGGCGGCCCCCCGGCGATGGTCCCGAGCACTTCCTCCCATGCCTCAACTTCCACACTGAAACGCTCCGCTTCATCGGCCAGCACTATGTCCCGGACCAGCGTCGGAATCTATGTGCGCCGCCATGCGCGCGGCCACGATCCAGCCAACCTCAGCATCTCTTCGCACCATGAAATGGATCCTCGACCGACACTCGTTATCAATCTCCCGCCATCTCACATGTTTGATTCCCATCGCACGTCATGGTCGTCATCTCCTTCGACACCCGCCGAGTCGCCTGTCTTGACGCCAGCGACACTGATATCGGCAGGCCTCACCACACCCACCGCGGGGGACGAGAGTTCCGCGAGGAGGAGGCAGGTCTTGGCAAAGCTCAGCAGGACACTGGGCGAGAACGTGCCACCCGAGCTGGTGTTTCCTGACCCCAAGGTCCTGGATATCCGGGCGTCCGCACCCGCAGTGGAATCGGCCGCGCGCAAACCCCCACTTCGCAGAGCGAGCACTCTGTCGGCAGGAGTATACGAATCCGCACGTCCCACCAACCAGGCTTCCAGCGCGGAATGGGCCAAGCTGAAGAGGAGGAAGAGCTCTGTCCGACCTTCGATCGATTCGTCTGCCACCGAGCGGTCGTATCAGGTTGTGTCGCTGTCTCGTGATCCTGCGATCGCCACCGGCCCCGACGCGGCTGTACCCCGGAGCTGGGCTCCAGGCTATACCATGCACCGTGAAGAAGAGGGATGGTCTGGGGAATGGGGCGGTCGCGACGTCCGCTCCATGGATGATGTCGTGCGCGGACTGCGCGGATTGAAGCTCAAGTGATACTTTGACTATGCGCTGCAGTTTCAGATTAAGTTCTCCAAACGACTGCTCTGAAATCCCAGACAATGTTTCCACCTACATCTCTGTATAACTTTGTAATCTCTACAGCTACTTGCCTTGTATTCTCACAATCCATTGTCATCGTCTGTGGACCCTTGCGCGTTGCATGTGCAATCTCATGTGACGTATCCTGTGACATCCCGAAGCCGCGACACATGCCCCGCACCGAGCTTGACTGTTCCTGCCTCCTGCTCCACGTGCCACACACCCTTCACCGGCAAATGTGCCTTCAGTCCTCATGCTGCTGCTCAGGAAACGCATCAGCGACGGCTTTCTTCCTGACTGATATGAATCCCACTCATGTTAGCTCCGTCGCTAAGAATACCAGAGTCTCAACTCCTGAAACCGAGCCAGCAAGCCCACTCAGATGCGTACTAGCAGTAATCTCCGCTTCTTTTCCTCAATACGACACATGCGCTGCGCTTGTATACCCCTTCCCCCGGTTTCTACTTCTGTCGTCTACTAGGAGAGATCTATTCCTGCGCTGACGGGCTTTCTGGCATGTTTGAGTGAGACCTGAAACATCAGGTGCGCAGGGCTATTAGAGCCTCCACAGTCTGGATGAGTCACCTGTCGTAACAGAGACAGTGGCGTTCGGCTGGACGTCTGGCTTTGTGTCAAAGGCGTACTCGGGCAGCGGGAATTCTTCACAAGTCCCAGCAAATTTTCGATCTTGATGAAAGGCTAGAAAAGATCATGATATGTACTCCTTTTCCTCGGCGTTCGCCGCATTTACCGAGTCCAGACTTCTTTGACACGGAGGCTCTGCCGCTAAGACAGATCGATCTCGGGATCATCTGGCCATGATATCTTGACTTTGCCTCCGATGAATCTGGTTGGCAACCCGAGTTCTGGAGGTATCCGGGCCGGCCCGTAACTCGAACTTCGCGGCCACATTTCTGTACCACTTGGCCCCAAAGTCGAAAGCACGAATGGCGGACCCCTTGCAAGACGTTGCTCGCATCGAACTCGTGGCGGACTGGCAGTGATAATCTTTGATACGGGAAGCGGACGGGGTTTGCCGGCCCTGGTCTGTGCACCCTTACTTATCCATGTCGCCCAGATGTGATGGGATCTTTCACTCTTTCTTTCCTGCAGCTCCACTTATTTCTCCGACACATCCCTCGATGTACTATTACGGGCGCCATGCGCAGCTCCGCGGCCGATAAGCTATAGTGGCTGGACGAACGTCAAGGTCCGCATGCACGATCCGGCCGAGGGTTGACGACGGAGATTTGCCTCGAGGCTGCTGGGCGCAGGGTGCATCGGGGTCACCCAAAACAGACATGCCAACTCTTTATAAGGCATGTTTTTCCCACATGCGATACTGCCACTTCTTCCTTCTGCACCACCTCCATTGTCCCTCTCGCATCCCCAACTCAGACCCTCTTCTCACCACGCATCCCGACTAGCTCGCCACACACGATTCCCTTCACAACCCGCTGAATGGCTTCGTCGATCCCACAGTGCGACTGGGACTGGGTAATCTCGCGCCGCCACCGATTCAGCTCGAAGCACGGCTGACGACTACCTCAGGTCCTGCTCCCCGCCATTATGAACTCAGCCGCCACGAACTCTGTGCCCGTATGTCCAAATCTTGCTTTGGTCTTGCTCACGCACTGAACGATCGTCTGAAGATCGTCCGCATCATTAAAGTGGTTGGTTACGCATGCCTCCGTCTTCACCTGAGTCACTGACACCCTGCTGCTGCCTAGCCCCAACAGGCCTTCCAACGAGTACGTTGACTGCCTCCATCTTGATGTCCTGTATGCTGATCTAGTGCAGGGCTCGACGGCTCCCGACGTGGTAAGACTAATCTCACGGCCTCCGCACGACGGGCTGAACTCTGTCGGCCACTGTTTCTAGTTGGCAGTACGTCACTCAGCTGGCTTTTTTCGCCACTTCTGACCGCCTTACTAGTACCCACAAGCACCGCAGACGCGATTCATCCCTCTCCCCTGCACCGAAGGTTCTTTCCGACTCATGGGGTATACCCCACCCTCGCTCTTCCCCATCCAACTGGCTCGCCTGAGCAGGGCGAAAATGGCCCGTCTCGACTACGGTGCGGCTTTCCCCGTGGACAAGATGATCACCGTGCTGGTCAACAACGGCGATGACCGAGGGGACATTGTCGTTCTCTTCATCGACGTTGGCGGCGCCCGACTCGTTGCCTCCGACATCATCCGCTTCCTTCACACGTTCGCGAAGACCCGAATCACGTATGACCCCCGTGTGATGATTCACTCCCCGACGTTGGGTCTTTCCCTCCTGGACCACGCCACGCACGTGTGGTCTGTCGACGAGGGAACACTCGTGCATCCGCCGACGGTGCTGCTCGGCCGCTTGCCCGTGTAGATGTCTACGTTATCGCTGTCTGTGTCATTGCACTGCTTTCCGTGTCCTCACTCGCACTGTATTACCACCCCACATACTCAAATGTTGACCTACCTTTATCTCTGTATTTAATAATCTATCGTGATTCAATCTGCGTTCCAGTCCGCAGCACTTGGGATTCGTCCAGTCCCAGATGACGCGCGAAGTCAGCAGTCTTGGCGCATTCATTCTCCGCTCCGGGGTCGTGGCAGAGGACACCGCCATGTCCGTGTGGCTGTGTGCCCAGGGTCATGAGCTAATCACCCAGAAGCCTGACACTCGTCTCATCAACAGAGCCTTGGGAAGGGCATGAGAGGGGGCTGGACTTGAATCATAGTCTCCGAAGAGCAGCGGATGGCAGGGTTTAGCATATCGATCCCTGACTCCAATTCAAACGCTGGACCCCAAGTCTCGGCGGTTGTTATCTCCAGACGCTCCGTTGGGTTCTTGATCATCTTCCAGTAATGAAAAGAGGGCTCCTGGGTTTCGTGTCGGCGTAAGTGGCTCAAAACGATATTCCGCAGCTCTGGGATCGCTATCTGCCAGGCGGAGCCCGATTTGGAAAGTGAGCCATCCGTCTCTCTAACAGCGCTTAGACATCAACCTGTTTCCACTCTAGACATTGTCGCGTGCTCAAAACCATCTGCGAAAATTGATTGTTACCCGCTGCGGGGCCAGGATAGCTCGACGGGCTCAGCGGCTGACGGGAACTGAACATGATCGGGGCACAAGCCGAGAGTCTCTGCATGTCTCAAAATCGTATCCTCGACTTCTCATGTCCCTTGCTGCCCGCAAGATGACCGATGCCGTGTCATGTGCACATACCAGCTCAAAATGTTTCATCTTCCTAATGGAAGATATAAGCAGAAGTGGCGCTACAGCCGCGCGCTCATTCGGAGCTTCATCCACCAACCCAACCGAACCTACTCCCTTCGGAGCCTTGTCCCCTTGCGCATCGGAGAAAAATTACGTCTGGGTCCCTCGGCTATCATGTCGATGTCAGACCGACCCTCGCGAGATTCTCCATCGGGCTACATGACAGTCGGGCATACGGGGCATGCATTCTACGGTTGCGAGTGACACGTGGGCGCACTGCCAATACTACGGAGAAAGACTCCTTACTATGCGAGTCTCATTGTCAGTTCTCACCATCTTCACCTGTTGCGGTCTCATCTAGATCTCACCGACACGGAATGACCCGAGCAGCAACTCAGAACGCACACGGAGCAGAGCGAAACTCGTGTGTGCGAGGCGTATCTCTTCCTGGTCGAGTTCCTTCTTGGGCTTTGTTTCGTGGCTCGTCTCCTTATTAGACAGTTGATGATCTTTTCGTCCTCCCACTTCCATCATGGCCGCTCAAGCCACGGATCACAATGTTTGGACTCCGAGATCATGCGTCCGATTTTGCAGCAGCGAGCTCTTTGAACCAGCTCATGCTGACCTCACACTCCTGCCGATGGCTGTGATGGCACGGCCCATTTCAAGAGGAAAGCTTTTTCACGGCTGCCCGTGCCATGTCGATCAGTGATCGGGATCCGAAACTCTTATGCGTTGCATGTAGAAGTAACCAGGATGTGTATCAACTTGTTTGAGAACAAGCCGGTCGTCCAGCCTCGCAAATGATGGACTCAGTCCCAACAAAGATGGCCCGAGATGCTTCTCGGGCAGTCTTCTACTAGTGAGCGGATGACCGGGAGCACCTCCCAAGCCCGTTTGACAATGTGTGAGAGTTTCATTCCACTGGCTTTCAGAAGCACCACCGTTCGAAGCACCTCAGTTCAAAAATTGCTGTAGCCGCCGATCCGCAGTGTCGGAAACTATGGTACTGTAAAAAAAAGTAATCAAAACCCAGATCCAATCTTTCGCCACTTCCGAATCGGCTGGGTCTGTGTCCCATCAGTCTTCCCAATAACTGCACCACTCGAATCGGAATGCAAAGTCATAGCAGCCAGAACGGACATTCTGGTTCGCCGAGAGTGTCAACCCCGCTCATTGATACTGCTGTAATCATGAACGATGCCCCCTTTGAGACGGGGCCTTCTGCACCCGCAAGTACATTCACTGCCTGGATACATCCCTGACACACCTTCCACCGTCTATCCCATGACCTATTGAGGTTTTTCAACTGATTGCCCGAATTGACTCGAACTGTCTCACGCATCAACCACGGATATCAGGTGGTATTTGGTCTGCATCAGTTAGACCACTCTTCGAAGTCACGCGTGCCCAGATATCATCGACCGTCCGGACCGGGCTCTATGGGACCCAATGAAGGCGCATGTCAGGATCGACAATCGGTAGATCTATTGAACACTTGGAAGTGCCACGATCTTTGCAGAGTGAATGGGGCCCGCGAAGGGCAATATCACGTTCATTGAGACACCGAACAAGTTGCGATCTCCTTATCAGTGGTTCAGCGGCCCGGACAGTTCCGCCATAAAAAGCAGATAATACTCGCGTTTATCATGGCATTTGTGTCCGAGCATCCGTCTGTTGGGAATGATGTCCTATCACGATTTTCTGGAGCATTTATCTAATCGAATAATTTGAAGATAAACGATTCTGGACGCGGAGAAAATTCCTGTGGGATCAGAACTTGAACAGGAGAATTCCTAAAGTGGAATACCATCACGTGCAAGCGACGACGCTACTCCCGGCTGTCTCCGCAGCCAATCATTCCATCATGGATCGAGCCAAGAAGCGAATATTGTCCAGATGCTTATTGCAGCTTCACTCCTCCATCATCGTCAAATAATTAGAAGGTGCCGATCCAACCATCCCGTCAGCCCTCTGAACCTTCCACCATCCTTTCCGATCCCGTTCTGCACTGTGCATGATCTCGCCTTTACGGAAGCTGAGTTCGGAAGCACTTCTCGGGATCCCTAAGATCGGAGGATTAGTGGATATCATAGCTTAAAGCAGGGAAACAGAGGCACAATTTCCCTTCGCCCTGACCCTGAATGGATACTCGGTGGCAGCGATCTGAACTGGCTCGAAGTCGGATTCACTCGTGGCAGAGACGCGTTTCAGGGGCGTCGAATGAAGATTGGAGGTACTGGGCTGCGAATGATACTCCGAATGCGCGTCAGATATTGAAGTCGTCGCATTGGTGTCTTGGACCGTATCGATCTCTGGCTCCGCTTCGATGTGGCTCGTGTCGTATATGGTCGAGAGGTGACGCTGGTTTTGATAATACTGCCCAGTGCGCGTGGTGTTATGTGCGGCGGATGGAGCTTGCGGAGGACCGAAATTCATGCTTGATGGACGGCTGGTGGGAGCTACTCCAACCAAATGCGGACGGGGACACGTCTCGATCTCAACGTCGAGCGAATCCTCCTCCTCCTCAATTGGCTCGATCACCGGTCGCGGAGGAGGATAAATGCTGCGCCCCACTAAATCAGAGAACTGCGCGAGCTCTGGATGCCCCACTGGCGAGGCATGCTGAGAACCGCTCCCGCTCGCTCGGGAATCTGAATTGGTCTCCTCGTCTTTCCCGTGCTTGTGGACATAATATCCGATTCCGGGTAGTGCGGCATCAGCACTCCGACCCTCTACTCCGGCGCCATCGGCGACGTGAGTCAAACGCACGACCCACGAAATGTCAATCAGAGTCAGAACGAGCCAGGCTATGCCCAACGCTTTCTGAATCACCCGCGAGGAGAAAAGGTGGGAGTCGATGGCGAGGACACCGAATACGATGCACGCCGTCGCCGAGTGGGCGACAGTTGGGGAAGAGAGGGGGATCAGCCTGAGCACGCCCAAGACGACGATAAGTTGAAGGAGGATCGCGAACCACAGGGGGCCAACCGAGGCTCGACCCACTACAGATCAAGTAAGAGTCGTACCCCAACGAATAAAGGCTAAGACCCACAGATTGTGGTTGATACGATCTGCGCTGCAAGCGCAGTACACCAGGCTAACTGAGTGCCATTCATAGCTTTGAGATCCCCGCTCTTGATCAGGAAACGCTACGACGAACCAGAGCAACGAGCAAACTTCCCCAGCGTAAGTACCTGCCCCATCCATTATCGGACGTCCGCTGGTTCCAGAGCGGCATCGTTTTGTAATGCCGAGTGTGAGCAGGGGAGGAGGAGGAGGAGGACGGGAAGAACAGCGCGGCGCTAGGAGAGCGACAGCTGGCAGCGCTCAGAATTGGGGGTCGTGGTCAAGCGACGAAGTAACTTCTCGTTTCACCGGGTTATGTACACACGCTCAGTGTTCTCGAAGCTCAAAAGCTTATTAGGCCGAGATGCCGCGGAGACCGCCCCGAAAACCGTGAGTGGCTGCCAAGCCCATTGTTTGGCCATCCTCTGAGGTTGTGCCTGTAGGACACGCGCTGGCTTGTACTCGTAATCGAAGCTGTGGTCTTAGAGAAGGAGAGAGAACCTTGAGGCGCAGCATGTGATCGGGTATATCCGATAACAGCCACGGCACGCATCCCGCTTGGTGTGAACAGACAGATAGAGCAAGTGCTGCAGTGACTTGGAAGTGTTCCGAAAGTCTTCAAAGAGAATTTCCTGCGTTCGCGACCGTGGAGCCGAGTCGCCCCAGTCGAATACGAAGCCACCACGCTGCCCTGTGTTATCGTTATAAGTACGACCTCATTTTCGCTCAGAACCATCAGCCATCACCACGTTCTCTGGGGACACACAAGCAACTCGCAAGACAGATCAGTGCCTTCGATCAGCCTACTGCCCGTTCAATGGTTGACATCGCCATGCGAGTAGCGTTCCTGAGCCACCAAATTCGCGATGCACGGCGATAGGACGAAGCCTGCGGGGGCCCGATTTCATCATTCTGTCCCCACACCTATTGGAGGTCAGTGTGGATCCACCCGCGGCTTGCGCCCACTGCGACTAGATCGATCTCGGTTTCAAAGTTTTGACTCAGCGAGAACGGACAGCCCCGATCAAAGCAATCTCCGGAAACATAGTCTGGGGATGAGGAGAATGCGATAGGGTACTTCCTCAGAGACAAATCTGGTTTATTTTTTGAATTCACTTGATACTCGATTGTGATCATGAAGCGCGCCTTGATGCGCGATCACTCGCGCCGGTCTATACATGATCTGGTCAATGACTCCTTGTGTTCCATCGCGAGACCTCATCGAATCGATGATCGATGACCTTCACTCATTAACCAACCAAAAGCCGTGCGAAATTCATACAAGACATGCAGTGCGTTTTACAATGTGATCGTAGCCCTATCTTTCAACCTGGGACGGAGTTGGAAGCCTCAACCCGCAGTCCATCGCGCTCGCATGCATCAATCGTCATCGTCGCTGTCATCGATATACTCGTATTCGACCGACTTCACAACCCCCGTGCCGATCATGGCGGAGGTATACCGCCCATCTGGAGTTCGCCACACCCCATCTGCATCCAGGATCACATCCTCGACTGAGTCCGGCGTCGTATCTAGAATCTCTACGAAAAAGCTGTTGAGATTTTAGAACAATTCAAGGAAGACGAGCCACAGATCCCACCCGTCGATAATCAACTCTCGCCAATCGAGCATGTTTTCGCAAACGGGACATTGCCTTGAAAGATGTTGGATCACAGACCTGCATAGTAGTAACTCAAGAACCCACCACGTCGTTGTCTGCTGCATGACAGAAAACCACGATGTCGCATCAAAACACTGCGAGTGCTTACATCTGCGTGAACGACATGGCAGCCGAATGCGCATAAAGCTGAGCTGTAGAGGAGTGAGCTCAGGCCAGCACATCATCTTGTTCAGTCGCACCGGGCATTTGAGCGGCAACTTGATGGAGCCCGCGATAATGTCATCATCATCAGACATCGATGAAAACACTTTGTCCGGGGTCAGTCTCTACAACATGTAACAGAGCGACAACTCACTCTGTTTGCGAACATCTGCACTAGATACCGAATTATTGGTGCGGACCTGCTCAACAAGTGTCTCGACACTGCGAGGCTGAACGATCTGCACGACCATGTAAAATTTCTGCGGGATCAATCAAGGTGAGCCATCGATGTGCACAAACAGCGAGGCTAATTACCCGGGGCGGGGGCTTCACTGTCTCATTTTGCCCGGTATTATCGATGTAAATCATCCGCACCACATTCCGGGCGGTCAGGACGGACCCTCCACCCGGTGCATTGAGCGCAATGTTGGGCGGAGGCGCAGTGCCCGGTCTTTTCTTGATGCCCTTGACCAGCGAGCTTTTCAGTTGCACGTTGTTGATGTAGATCTCGCATGTCGGTGGGAAGTCGATGAGGCAGTCGGCATTGGTCGACCGGGATGGGGAGTAGAATTTAGAGGATGTGCAAAAAAGATGGGCTTGGCAGCCGGAGCTGCGGATCGTTCAGACACGGCGGACATAAGCAGGTAGATTGGACCGACGAAAGTTTCTCTAGTTGTGCGGGAGATAGATTGAATTTTAGCTCAACATCTCGGCGATCGCTAGGTCCCAACGACTCTGTGCGCTGGTTGGAACGGCCATGACATCACGGCACGTAGGTACGAACCTGGACACTCAAGCATCGGACATACGGATTCTTCAACTGTGAAGAAGGGAGAGTCTTTGAAGCGGTACGCTGAGAAAATTCCGTGTCAAAAAATGAAACGCCGACAGATGAATCGACTGTCACGCACTGGGAACAACGGGTGGCGGAGGCTGATAATGGATGTATGCAGGTTTCGCTATCGGGGCGTGTGGATGCGGAGCAAAAGCCATTGCAGGCCGTAACGGTGCGGCTGGTCCGGGAGCGCTTATACTGGGTGGGTGGTACGCAGCTCGTTGCTGCTGCTGCGCGTGGAGGTTGTCTCTCCTGCTGAACCTGAATCCGTTGCAGGAAATCAGCGCACATCCCGCATACATCTGCTGAGCTGACTGGTAGGGGTGGGAAAACACTCACGTAGCAACAAACCGCCCGCTACCATTCTTCTCCAACACGCTCCGCGCAAGTTCCCACTCGTTCACCTGCCCCGCATCGCGCCAGCGCTTGAAGGTCTGCCGTAGTCGGTCGACAAGGTCGGGTTTGTTCCCGCTCTTTCGGATAACGGCTGCACAGCGCATGTTGACGCCCTCAATGATCGATTTCAAGTCGGACACGGTAAAATACGGTAGCGCGTTGCTGATAGCCTGCGGGAAGGAGGTAGATGGTCAGCGACGGCGAAAGGGAGGTGAGCACAGCGTAGGAAGGGGGCGCGAGGAAGGGATGGTAGTGGCACATATAGCACTTGGCTCGGGTCGTGCGCCGCACCATGAAGCAGGTGCGGTGCTGATGCGGAGACGAGAGAAATGCTGGCGAGGCAACGCACGTCAAGATCTGCCCATGGTCCGGAGGAAGCCGCGTTCTGAGGTGTAGGTGGATGGGAGACGGAAGCCATGATCGTGGGCTCAGGGAGCACGAGGGCACAGGTCTTTGAGGGAGCAAGCAGCTGGGCCAGTGGCTGGGCCTGTGGGAGGGAAGACTAGGGCTGTGCAAAGCGTAAAGCGGCGTTTTTCGGTCACGGTCAGCTGATTGCCTGTCACTCTCTAGCGTGACTCGTAAGTCCTTTGCGTTTCTCAGGAAGAAAGCGCTAGAATCCGCCTTGTTCGAAGCATCCATCGTATGATTCCAAGAAATCAGAAAGGTGCCGCGACTCCGATGACTAGAATCAGTCTATGCACCGGCAATCGACATCAAGTATAGTCGCATTCGCTAGTAACACCTGTCACAAAATCAAAGAGGACCATCTATAATAATCCGACCGAACCCGACTTCGTGGATTTGAACAGGCAGATCAAAGCAACCTCTAGGTTCTAGCAAGCTTTCAAACTCTAGATTCTACGTTCTAAATTCTACAATCAAGGGCATCGGGCCCATGTGTGCATCCGATCGACCTTCAAACTCACTTGCTCTCGAAGTATTCGAGCTTCCCCTTAACATCAGTCTTGATGGTCTTCTCTCCTTCGTGCCAGTTAGCTGGGCAGACCTCACCGTACAGGTCGGTGAACTGGAAGGCCTTGATCAGGCGGAGAGTCTCATCGACGGAGCGGCCGACAGGGAGGTCGTTGATGGTGATTTGGCTGCCATGACGCGCGATTCAGTGTCGCCGCACTCGGATGAGATCCAGAGACCAGACGCACCGCATGATGCCTTTGGGATCGATGATGAACAGTCCACGGAGCGCGATACCCTCATCCTCGATGAGCACACCGTAGTCGCGCGAGATCTTCATGCTGCGGTCTGCAATGAGCGGCAGCTTCAAGTCAGGACCCAGGCCGCCGGCCTTGCGGTCCTGCGCGGCCCATGCGAGGTGGGAGAAGTGAGAATCGGTGGAGACGCCGAGGACGACGGTGTTGAGCTCGGTAAACGACTGCAGCGCGTCGTTGAAGGCAAGGATTTCCTGGAGAGAGGATCAGGTCTGGACAGGACTTGCATGGTCGGGAGGCGTACAGTTGGGCAGACAAAGGTGAAGTCCCTGTTTCAGAGTGTCCATTCAAAAGCGACCGATACACAAAGAGAATAGAAACGCACATCGGGTAGAATAGGAGGATGACCCTTCAGCATGGAAAGCCATGTCAGTACCGAATCCGTGATCTCTTTGTCCCCACTCACCATTTGCCGAGGTACTGCTCGAGCGTCACCCCCTCCTCAATCAGACCGTCTGCAGCAACAGTAGCCTTGAAAGGTGGCGCAGGGCGTTGGACGATAGCAACCATAGTCGGGAGAGTCAGTGAAGACGTATGAGGTAAGTGCACAAATTTCAATCTTTTTTGGGGCCGGGGATTTCCGGATGTGTAATCGATCGATCTGATCCCTCACTTCGCGTGATTCTACGCCCGAGAATTCCCGCATGTTCTCGACTGGCGAGAGACGGAAATCTACGGAAAGGCGTGTTTGCTGGACGAATGGTGCGACTGGAGAAATGAAAATCGTCAGACCTAGATCAAGGATTTCCCTGGATGGTACGATCAGTGGTCGGCGATTCGGCGATAATCGCCGACCCATGTGCCATATGAGGCTTCCGATGATTCTCGGAGGTCAGTCGTACCCTACTTGCATAAGATAATTGATGGTATTGAGAAAAAAATCCTGCGCGCGCAGAGAGAGCAGATTGGCGTATCTTGTCATCATTCATCTCCAAGTTCGGGGCATAAACCTGAGCTTGCATGGAACAGATTTTGTCTGTTAGAATTGTTGCGCAAGGGATGAAAAATCGGGTTCAAAGAATAATTCGAGTCAATTATTAGGTATGTGTAGGGATTACAATAGTCTTTGCTCTGAAGTACCATCATTCAAAAGCCAAACCCGCCGGGATAGCCAGCTCCTGGTGCATTTCCAGGCTGGACGCCCCAATTTGGTGGAGAATGTGAGGGAGTGGCCCACTCCTCCTGGCCCACGGCATACCCATATCCAGTGTCTGCACCCGCAAAGAATGGCATCGGAACAAGCTGCGTCGGGATCGTAGCCGGTGTGCCCCAGATGTCATATTCACCTGCCATCGGATACTGCGTTGCATGGTTGGGAGGAGAATGCCCCGCATACGCCGTGAAGGCATGATGCGACTGAGACTGGTTTGACCCGCGAATAAGGGATAGATTGGGGTACTGTCCGTCTGCGTATCGCGGCCGAGACTGGCCCGTCGGGGGCGGGCCAGTATACGGGAGCGCGGGTGCAGGTTGATGCGGAGACGATGGAGAAGGTGACATTGCTGAGGGATCGTACGGGGACGGGCGAGCGGCGTTCATTACATATTGGCAGCGTAAACTCTTCCGAACACAACGTTCGCACGGGTGCCGGGTGTTCTGGACGTTTGCCGGTGTGATGCACTGCGAACACATCGAATCAACAAACTTTGTTCCTGAGAGAGTGTGGCTACCTTGGTCTTCCTCTCGCGGCAGTTGGTGCAAGCGATGAGAGGCGGCGAGGAGATTGTGTGAGGATAGGCAGTTGTCATAGGTCGTCGAGCGGATGAACAGTGAGCAGTCCAAGGTCTTGCCCGTTCGGAATACCGAAATTTATAACTGAGTTCTCAGCTCTGCACGGGAAGTCATGATGATACCCTCTGCGAGAAGGCGCCAAACACCCTCAGTATTGCACTGGA
This sequence comes from Mycena citricolor, assembly GCA_963692855.1. Lineage (NCBI taxonomy): Eukaryota > Fungi > Basidiomycota > Agaricomycetes > Agaricales > Mycenaceae > Mycena > Mycena citricolor. The sequence goes on along the minus strand of CAVNYO010000014.1, from coordinate 251,023 downwards.
TGAGTCAGTTGCACAAAAGAGGTTTCCTGCAATGTTCCGTTGCGCATCGTCCGGAGCCTTGAGGAGGTTGACTGCCATCGAGAAATAAATCATGTCAGGTGTGGAAAGTGATCAAGGAGGGGGAATCATGTACCGACCGGGTCTCCACTCCAGGTCGTAGACAAGCTTGAGCAGATACAGCAAGTCTGCTGTGATCGATAGATCTGGCAGCTCATGAAGAACCAGAAACAGGCGGTGCTTGGTGATATTTGTTGCCAAAGTCCGAACTCAAAGGTCTCAGATAAAATGCGGAGTATCAAAGCAGGGGTCGTATTCACGTGGCTATTTCCCGTGAGTCTCGGTCGGACCCACTAAACGATCGAGTCACCCCTGACGTCAGGGCGACGAGTGCTTGGACCAGTGGGCAGCAAAAGGGATTTCTCGCAAGCAAGGTCTTCAGGGCGCAATGCCGCAGACTGCCACGCCGGACCACTCTATCCAGTCGCAGAATTTTTGATCTGGGCATGAACCGAGTGATTTGTATCCTTGGGGATGTGAGAAAGGCTTGGAAACAGGAGGAACTCCCCTCCGAACCATCCCTGTCGAAAACTTTGTGGATGGGCAGGTGAGCTCATCATTAGCTTTGCCCTCGTCTCCGAGTGTGCGATATTTGGACACGATATGACATTGCTGACTCTTACACCGTATGTTTACAAGTCAGATTATGCATGTTCCGAAGGACTGTGGGTGCGCGCGGGCCCTGATGATGTCCGATCAGAAATATCGATCAGTACCGGAAGACGCCTCGGTTGTGAGGAGCGCTCATGTTGGACAGCCGGGCGCCTCGCCAGAGCGCTCAGCACAGATTGCTTTCGGCCGCGAGGGACCCGAACGGCCGCCGGAGACGGGGAGGACTCCGATGTCTGACCTGCCTCCCATATGTGTGGATACCGTTGAGCCCGAAATGATTCCGTGGGATGACATACTTTGTGCCAAGACGGCGTGTCAACGGCAGACACAGCCACACATTGACCCATGAGTGAGTTAAACTTTGGGATCGAAACCGAAACCAGCTCCCTCTTCTGCCCATCATCTACTATTTTCATTGCTTGTGCGTCCCACAGAATGGCTGGCGCGTAAGTCTTCCCTTCCCAATCGGCGCGGCCCAGCAAGTTGACGCAACTACAGCTTGTTCCGTCGGTCACAAGGTCCCCCTGACGCGCAGACGAAACGGTAGGATGGGTCACACGTAACGGCCCCTGTCCAAGTGATTGGAAAGCTATCGTAGGCTTACAAAACGTATTTCTCTCTTCCTCTCCCACTAATTCGCATGGATTGCTATCACTCTCAAGCCAAGAATAATGCCGATCGCTACGATATGACACCGAAAAACCGACAGAGTCCCCTTGCGTGTGCTAATTGCCTTGAGCACAAAACTGTGGTTGGTTCGCACGTCAGAACGAGATTTCCGAAGATGCTTATTTCTTCAAAGTGCAACCCTTTGCCTGGCGGTCAAAAACATTCGGCTTGCGAGCGCTGTGCCCGAAAGGCACTCCGTTGCGAGTTTGCGCGGGAGAAACCATCGCACAAATCGAACGATGCTATACCAACGACTTCGCGCACCACTCAGCACGCGTACTCTGAAGCTCCTCTTCCTCCTCCTGCTTCTCATCCAGTCGATCCCAGTAAGCCGCTGGTGATACCAGGGCGCGTGCCGAAACTGCCCTACACTGGGCCACCGCCGTCATTTTACGCCCCCCGCTACGCTGATGGGCGGTATCCGGATCTTCGTCTCGAGTCAGATTCGAGCCCAAGCCTACCCACGACTTCCACGACCCCTCCGACACCATCGTACTGTGGCGCCGCGCCTGGTCCCCGTCGAGAGATTCCCCAATGGGGTTGGGCGCCGCAGTACCCTCAGCAATATCACCCGTTCAGCCATTCTGCATACGAGACTGCTCCCCACAGTTATGACTGGGGGACGCATCCGACTCCCAAGGACCCTGGATACAACAGCTGATCGGAAGCTTCAGCGCTTGCTCTCGTGGAGGATCATGACGGTCACTGATTATCGTACCCACGACACTGGTCAATCTAATGTCATGTCGAACACCTCTCTGCTACTTCCTATCGTCTAGATCTCGTCTCCTTCTTGAATTAATTACTAATGAGCTTCTACATACAGTAATAATCATGTGATTGCTAGTCCACGTCCAGATTCATTACCATCTTGCTGCTCCCGTGCTGTGTAGTCCTTTGGCGTGCACTTGGTCATCCGAATGTAAATCTCTCACCCAAGGAGCTTTGAAAGTGCCCGACCATATGATGGTGCGGATCAAGCCTACGCTGTGAGTAATGCCTACCCTTTCTTTCGACAGCAGGCCACCGTGGCCTTGTTAAAGGTCAATAGGCACCGGCCGAGCCTCATGGAAGGGGTGACTGCAGGTTTATGATTGAGGAGAGGCGTTTCCGCAATCCAACCATCATTTCCGATGATTCCTTGGTATATTCATCGTACGTCGACTAGATTTCCTTCCTGCACGCCATCCTCCTCAGTCTCATCTGAGCCATCGTTTTCATCTTCATCCTCGTCTGCATCGAGAGCCACCAGATCGCTCAAACTAGCCAAGGACGCCGCGTACAAATTGCCGCCCAACGTATCTCTCCTATGTGCGCCGTTTGAAGGTTTTTGATCTGCACCAGTTGCTGGCGCTGGTGGGAACCATGCGTTGAGACACCGGGCTTTCTTCAGTCGAGTCAGGTCGGCCTGGATGATATCGCGGCAGAACATGTCGAGGTCAAGATCGTTGTCGTCATAGCCTGGTCGCGCGGGTCACATTTCGATCGAGAATAGTGCGAAAACACGTACCGAAGGGCTGCTCAATCTCTTCGCCCGCTGCGACAAAGCCAAGGTAAACGAAAGCACCCACGGAGACCTAGGCGTCACGTGAGACAAAAAAAATATGTACTCGAATCCGAGACAACGCACGGCAGGGACAGTGTGCCATCCAAACGACGAGACCAGCTGGAAGGGGAGCAGGAACAAATACATCCACACCACGTGTCGAATGTGAACAGAATAAACGCTGGTAATCCCAGATCAAGATCGGTTCATTGGCGATCATGAAGAACCTACAAAGGCAGGGGCGTTGTCAAGATGTGTTCCAGCGCTTTCATATACGTAGTCAGCATAATTTCGAATCAAGAATAACAGCCACAACCGCTCACCTGTCAAACTAATTTCGAAAGTCGCGATCCCGCCAAGAATCGCACCCAAGCTGGCACCCGGCACAGTTCCACGTTCCTCCAGCACAGAAACCCATTCACTAAGACATCGAAGAATTTCCTCGGGCAAATTCTCGCCGATTTCGATCTCTTCTAGTTGTTTCAGACCGTCTGGATGGATCGGACCAGACCAAGTGCGCATCCGACTCGAGCGGTCCTGTTCCAGGTCATGTTGATATATATGGATCTGACACGAATAGTAGAGAAAGACGCACTTTGTGCCTTGCTTCATGGGCGTCCAGCTTCTGCACTGCCCAGAAGCTGCGAAACCATCGTCCGATGCTCGTCGCTACGCCAGCAAATGGGATGACGTCCTTCGAGACGAGCCGAAGCACGTCATCTTTGGGTGGCTCGTTCGATGCAGGCAGAAGCGGGCGGTGGATGGATGTCGTGGAGGCCACCGCAGCAGCCACGGACGGCCGTTTGGAGGCGTGGGTTGTCGATAAAGAAGAAGAGGATGCGACCGGCCCTGCTGCAACAGGGCTGCTGGTGGATGCTGCGGTTGGGGGTGCTGCAGCTGGTTCAGTTGAGACTGGGGCTGGCACGGCGTTGGCGACAGTAAAGTGCGTGTTCGTGTCCTCGAACTAGAAAAATCAGCGGAATTCGATATAAAAAATGACGACAGACATCATGCAACGGCCGGACCAGATCGTACAAATCTTCGTAGTATATTCCGAGCTCCGCACGCAGATGATGTTTCAGTGCGAATGCGAAGCTGCACACTATCAGCATCGAAACACCAAATGAAGCGCATGGAGTTCACGCACGCTTCGACCAGATCCAACGCCATGCGCTTCTCTGCCATGACCTTTGCACTCTCCTGCGGGCTCGTCTGATGCGGGGCATCGGACGGAGAGAGCCGCGGGGGGACATGATACCAGATCAAGCGCCCCATGGTGCGCGAGTTACGGATGATGTCTGTCCATGCTGTTCGCCCCATCCAGTACCGGTCGTATCCACTGCCGGCGCGGTAGGATATGACAAAGCCGATTACAACACCCATAACTTGAAGTTCAAGTTTCAGTACCGACGGATGAGAGAGGAAGAAAGGATGAGACGCGCCAGTAAGCATGACGTTTGGAATCTGCAGTACCCGACCCGTCGCAACCCAAACGTACACGATCGCCGCAGCGAACGCTGTGTGCAGGAGGACCGCTGGCCAGATCTTCCATATCTACACCTCGGTGAGATCTCCATCTCTGTAATACGGGCGTATATAACGAATCGAGCGGAGCAACAACGGAGAAGGCACGAAGAAACAAAAATGATGAGAGCGGACTTACCACACTGCCCCGTCCAAAACTCCACTTCAGAAAAGTGTATGTCGGTACACGTGGCACACGCGAGGCCAGCACAGGCTTCATAGCAGGCAGCAACGGATGGTTGCCGGTGAACGAGCGTCTCCCGCGGATGCTACGCGCATGATGCGGAAGGGTCGACATCGTGTACTTGGGCTGATGATGGGTTGGAGTTGTTTCCCGGGGTCGGAAACGGAGTCAGCTTGTTTGTAGCTGAGAGTTGGTATGCGGATCGCAAGAAATGTGAAGGTTGCCAAGTTGGTCCGAGCCAGGCGGTGCGGAAACCAAGGTGGTCAGAGGGAAAGTAAAAGTGTTCTGGCGGCGCTGTCGATCAGGAACTTCGCGCGGTGATATTGGATCTGATGGGCCACGGGCCGGCTCATTTTCGCGCTGCTCTCGACGACAATGGAGCTGCTTTCCCACTGGAGCGTTGAGCAAGCACGATCCCCCTCTTCTTCGCTGGATCCCGGCTGACTGATCGTCTGCGAACCTAAACCTCGTGTCCTCCAGCTCACTTGGTGCCCCTCGTCTTCATAAAAGCACCACCGATCGTTGCGTTTCAGATTTTCGCTAAAGAGAAGGATGCAGAGTCTGGCGATGATAATGTCCCCAACATTGTGGGTGGGCAGGGAGGAGGAGGAGCAGGGGTGAAGTTTATTGCTGCGCTGGAGTCCATGCAGGAGTTGGTTTCTCTTGGGCGTCTGTGTCTGCGTCAGGATTGGCCTTGGTGGGGCTGGGATCTTGCATCCAGCATGGTACCATCCACCCAACGCAACAGAATCCCCACATCCCACACCACACCACACCATACGGCTCGCCAACATCGTAGCCGATGCTGACGCTGCTCCTGCTTGACGCCTTGCGGTCAGCGCAAGTCTCTTATACCTCGTCAATGTGATGCGAGTGCATATAAAACGCTCGCTTCGTTCATCCATTTGTGGCGTCTCGAGAATTGACCGTAGCCCAGCCCTTGCCCTTTGCCCTACCACCCAGCACGATGTTTGGAGCACCGTCGAAAAGCGCACAGACCAAGGTGTGTTGGCCTCCCTCTCAGTGACCAGCTTCCATCCCTGACGGATTACAGTCTGCGCACATCACGTCAGCGCCGCGCGGGTTCTCGGTGCGCGTCTTCAAAACACCCGTCATCTCCTCGAGCTTCGCGCACACGGCCGCTGCCAAGTTCGACGTCGGGTACTGCGCGCCCAGCTGGTACGGGCTGTCGGGTGCGGCATCCGGCACCACCACCTCCACCAACAACAACAACCCACACCCGAATCCGCACCACCCCAACCCTGCACTGCTCAGCTCAGGCCGGCCCCTGCAACGGCAGTTCTCTAGCAGCGGGGCAACGCACGCGCATGCTTTTCTGGCGGCGGATTTCATCTATGAGCGGTCGGTTTCCTCGCGGTCCGACCTGACCGACACCGAAACGGGCAGCGGAAGCGTGACGGAGAGCAGCACGCCGACGTCGATCGTCACGACCGAGTCGTCCCCGTTTTCGCGAGACGTCCCAGTCGTTGAGCGCAGCATTGAGGGAGAGGATCCGGAGACTACGCCGACCCCGCAGCATGCGAGCGTCCCGGTGCCGACGACCCGGTTTCCGTCCCTCGCACAGGCGCAGTCGGCGCTAAGAAGCTTTTTCGACTATGCGGCGCCTGCGATCAGTCGCAGCGCATCGCAGCAGCAGCAACATTCCCAGCAGATCCCGCCGCCGCTGCCCGTCCCAGTCCCAGCAGAATTGCCGAGAATGATGCCCACCTCCTCGAACGGTCCTGTCCAATTGCCGAATGGAGAGCGCATGTATCCTCCGCCTCCGTCTGAGTCGGAAGTGGGCGAGGCCCAGCGACTTGCTGAGCGAAATGCGCAAGAATTCAATTCAGCGGGGTCCGCTTACTACCAGGCCGGATTCAGTCTTACCCCGACGACTACCCCTCGCCATGCACCTCAAATCTACACCTCGGCACCGTCCACTGCGTCCTCGTCCAGCACCCTCGTCGAACCGAGTCGTCCTCGGCCCCGGAGAGACTCGCTGTCGGGAAGATATGAGCAGATGAATGTCCGGCAGCGCGAGGCTTACATGAGCGCGTTTGCCCGCGGACCGATGGAGATTCCGTCTGTTGTGCGGTCTGACGATGGAGATTCGGACCCGCCGGAACGGACCCGAAGGAACTCCTCGTCGGGCGCTATGCACAGCTCGGTGCCCGTGTTGCCCAGCGAACGTCAGCGAGAACGGAGTAGCAGCCGGTCTCCCCAGCAGGCCCCCGCACGGCCGTCAAGCACGCCGCCGCTCCCGCGCATCGACACGTCTGTGCACGTGCCGAGGATGCCCCCGCCGATGCCCCCGCTGCCTGTTCACACCGCTCCAGCTCCATCGCCAGCTCCATCCATGGCACGCACGAGAACCCCCATGGCTGGCCCACGCGGCTTACCTGCCGAGCCTCAGCGCCGGCGATCGGATGGTGACCAGCCACTCCGGGCCCCGGGACCAGCGCCGATGCCTTGCGCGCAGCCCGAAATGGATGGGTCGGCCGCTGTCGGGTCGCGACCGACGCGACCAGGTGCAACACCCCTTGATCCGCAGCGGCGGCGTTCCGACGGATTCCAGAACGTCGTTCCTCTTCCCCAGCAGTCGCAGCAGCAACAGGGCGGGCCCCGCAATGTGCGCTGGACGGACAACCTCGTCGCGCCGTCGCCCGTTCTCGCCAACCAGCGTCGGAAGGGATGGTTCAATCGCCGGGGGTGAGTGGTGCATGTTTCTGTTGTGCATCTGGCCGTTACTGATAGATTGACTTAGGGACCAACTCTGGACGAATGACGGTGCCTACAAGCCCTCGCCCCCCGGGCAAGAATACCCGCCCGATCTCCGAGATTATCCGGCGTATGGAAATGGCTGGATGAACGAGGAGGGTGTGCGGATTGACATGGGTCACCGGCATATGCCCAAGGCTCCCCTGCGCAGTGCGCTCAAGCAGCGAATTGTCAATATCCAACATGAGTAGATCTTCTATGAAGCATGTATTATGTCCACCACCACTATCTATCTATGTACGCCGTATGTGACCTCACTTTATCTCTGTATCGTATCAACATGGATGAAATTATGCACGGAGCAAGATTACTCCAGTCTTGCTGTATTGTCGTCGTGCAATGGGAGATCCGTCAAATAAGGCTTGGGCACGAGTTTGTAAGGTATAAGACTCCATTCGCCTGAGTTGACGTGTCAAGGCATCGGCGCATAATGTTTGTGGTTGTAGACTCGAGCCGACGGGCTTGCGACTGGAGACCCACGTGTCAAAAAATGGCACGCTACGGAATTTGCCGACGCCTCCTGCATTTCGCGAATACCCGTTTTCCTTGCACGCTCTCTGTCCAATCGACCCATTTTTGCATGCGCAAGGGAATCTTGAACGGTCTTAGCATCGTTCCCAAGCAAGCTATCCCACCGTCGCGTCATGCTGTAGACGTGTCTGTCAACTGCGTCAGTCGAGACAAGCTGCTAGTGAGACTGGGACCGTTGATGGATGCTCCACGGAAGCTCACTTGGGTGCGTTCACGGGCCATCTGTCCCTGTCACCGTCTTCCCTCTCCCTGTAAGGAGTGGAGAAGCCAGAGAATTGCCGAGAGAACTCCAAGCGGATTCGAACTCCTCCCACAGGCTACGACCAATCCCAACGCTGCCCTCTGCAAGGTCTTCTCCCCTCCTCGTGGCCGGCCGCTCGTTGCTGTCGAGGCCGTTTTCGCAGTGAACTCCCACTTCCAGCTGTTCGTCTTCAGCGAGTTAGCCAGATCTGGTACACCTCCATCTCGTCTCTGGTTTGTACCGCGGCACTGCGTCCACCTGGACCCCAGCTAAAAAGTCTTTGTCGTGACAGTGTGTAAGAGAACACGCTATCGCTGAAGGTATTCAAACTCTTCTCAATGTACAAATGCTAATGCACGCGCGGTCTTTCTCTTTGCGAAGTTCAGCATTGTATCCGTAGGACAGCAGAGACAAGCGCAGACAAACGCGCAAGATGTCCCTTTCCGGAAGCGGCACAAACACCTCGAGATCACTGGCCTATGTTTTATCTCCTGCTCTAAACTTGTGATACGCTGCGGGCTGCGGATGGGCTTCGATGAGCCTGAAGAGGTCGGGGTAACCGAGCACCTCCGTTGCAGCTGTTCCGGCGGCCTCGACGAGCCCGATACGCGATCCGCGGGTAGCATCAGATAGAATGCGGTATCTGAGAAATCTTTGTGAGACTGGTGGAGGCGACATGGCTTGGTGCACGGATGATCATGAGGATGAGGGGACAATGATGTCGACAACAGAAGATAATCCCATCTACCATGCCCTGGAATCAGCCTTCACAAAGCGATGGCTGATTATCACAAACTCGGGCACCTGGGGCACAGATCATTCGTGTCACATCACAGGCAATCGTATCACGTTGTACAAAAGACCCTCTATCTGAATACATCAAACTTATGCCGAGTGTTTTTACAAAATCTACTGCTTTCCGTGGCGAATGGCCTGGGGAATGGGCAACCGATCGAAATGCGTGACAGACGTCATGAGATTGCTGTGTTGCAGTCCATCGCCCTAAAGAAACAGGTCAACACCGAAGTTTTAGTCTGGGACCCTTTGAGACTTACAATCATGAAGTTGGGGAACCCAGGATCGAACGGAAGGATGCTCTCGAGATAGGCGATCTGTTCAGCAGTCAAGACCACGTCGAGCGCCTCGACATTGGCCAAAAGGTGATCGATTTTCCGGCCGCCGATGATAGGGAACACGTAGGGGACCTTTTGCATCAAGTAGGCGATTGCCACTAGTAGTAGCGTGAAAGATGGCTTAGGCGCAGGAACAGCGAAACGTACCAGAAGTGATATGTTTCGCTCCGACTTGCCCGGCTACCTTCTCCAGGGCTGCAGACATCTTCTTTTCGTCCTCATTCCGCTCCCAATCCCCTCCAAAGATTGTGCGACCCTTCTCGCCAGAAGTGCGGCGCGCCTCCTCTTCGGCATCTGTGCGCAGCTTGCCGCCGGCCAGCACGTTCCATGGAGCTAGAGCCATACCTAACAAGGGAGTTAGGACCCGAAACTCGTGAGACTGAGCCCTAGCGGACACACCATAGGCACGAGCCATGGGGATGATCTCGCGCTCGAACGAACGGGCCATCACATTCCACGCGCCCTGGTAGATCACGAACTGCGACTTGCCGTGGTCGCGGGCGTACTGATTGGCCTGCGCGACGACCCACGCGGGGGTATCCGAGACTCCGAGGTACAGGACTTTGCCCTGCACGACGAGGTTGTGGAGTCCGTCCATGACCTCCTCGATGCTGGTGTCCCAGTCCCACCAGTGCATGTACAGGATGTCGATGTAGTCGGTGCGCAGCTTCTTGAGACTGGCATTCACACTCAGGTGCATGGACTTGACGTTGTTGCCGACATAGTTGACCTTCTGGGCATACTTGTCCTGCCGGACTGTAAATCCGGTGGTGTACTGAGGATGAGTTGATGATATCAGCGTCAATAATACGTCAATGCGCGTCGCGTACCTTCGTGGAAATGACGAGTTGATCGCGGATGCCGCGTTTCTCTGCCCATTCACCGATAAACTGTTCGGACGTCTCATCCTGACTAGAAGTTGCGTCAGTTGCAGGGCAGATATATGCAGCACCCGTCCGACGTACTAGTTGTTCGCGGTGTCGATAAAGTTCCCGCCCGCATCGAAATACGCGTCGAGGAGTTTGAAGCTGGAATCCTTGTCCATGGATCCCATACCGAACTTCTCCCACTGGTCGCCGATGCTCATTGCGCCCAGCTGCAGCGGCGAGACATGCACGCCAGCTTTCGCCGAGAGTGTTCGGTAAACACCGAGTTTGGTGGCGGGTTCGGCAGGGGGCGCCCAGAAAGACATTTCGCTCAGAAGAAGTGGACTTGGTGAGTGGGGATGATGGAGAAAAGGAGCAGGGACGCAGTTTTATATGGTTTTCATTTCGGGAGTGACGTCAAGCGACAATCGATGTCCCGATGTAGACAGGATGAGCGTGCGGCGACAGGCTTGCGCGTACTGTGCCGATGACAAGTAGCGACTCGCTCAGCTGATTCAAGCTGGAAGGGAAACCTAGGGGTTTGGCAGCGGACTTATCCTGTCAAAGCCATTTCCTTTTTGGATTTCGCAATCAAAAGTAAGAAAGACATAAGTAAACGGTATGACATAAACGGTATCGTCGCCTTCCATTTACATGAGTTTACATGCTTATGATGAGTGATAAAATTTCGCCTCCGTCCAACACAGTTTGCGCATGAGGAGTGAAAATCGGCGAAAATCTCTCTGCCACCATCTATTCCTGGCATTCGTGTCATGCGCATAGCAGTCGTACATCAGTCCGCCCAGGTGAACAGTTGACCATGGACTTTCGGTGGATTTCAGGCGCTTCCATCAGCCTTCCAGGTCCATTCCAACATCATTTCATGTGCAGTATCCGGCCGATGGCTCCGAATGACCTCGCTGTTATATACTACTGTCTGGACTCCATTCCAACAAGAAATTATCGACTTCCCCGCCTGAGCCCGGGGTCCAAGATTGCACGAGGCACTCGAGGCTGCAACCCTCCTAATCGGTGCGCTGGTTGAAGCCGGATTTAGGGTCGAGTGAAACGGCTAACGGCCGCTGTTGCAACCGTATGTATGATTCTGTAGAGTCGACCAAGGTCGCAGACAAGCTTCTACCTGCCGCAGGAATAAGTGTGGAACGTTGTATGTTCTGGCCGTGGATCGGACCGGTCATGGGTCACATTGGGGATCAATCCAATCGAAATTCGCAGTCGGATAGATGGACATAGGGAGGTTGACAGACCAAGTACAGGTATAAAGACAAACCGCTTGGACGAATTCATCGGCTGTTCTGGAAGCTAATTCGGATCGTCCAAAGCAAGATTCCAAGCAAATTCCACAAAGAAATGAAATGGTCCATAGATTATTGTCAACTGGAGTTTTCGTTTGAGGATCGTCGTCCTGCTCGTTGGTCATGTGCGTGTTGATCGTCCGAAATCAGCTCCGAAATGATCTCCGCGGTAAAAAAAAAAACATTGACGCAATAATGATTACGATCGCTCAGAATCATTTGGTTCCAACTTCCAAGCCAGATATCCGACGCCCCTTGGGTTCTGCTCTCCAACGTTCCAACGTTCTTCGACCTGTCATACGTACATGATAAGCAATAATGCCGGACAATGGACGCGTAAGATGGTGACGTGGCCGTGCCGCCTCTTGAATATCTCCCCGCGATCGGGCAATTTAAGGAGATGGTTAAGATTGGGGCAGACTGCATTCAATATCATCTCCCTTCATACTCCGCCTCATACGACCGAATATGTCAAGTCCACAAGGAATGCTGTTTGTGTCATCGGAGGTTTCGCCTGAAGTGACTGAGGAGCGTTTGAACGGTGCGGAGAACTACAGTATCTCATAACCGGTAAAATTTTATCTGACTGCCCGGCTAGACTGGTACGACAACGAGCATGTCCCGATCCGATTGAAGGTTCCTGGGCTGGTGCGCATCTTCACCTTACGTGCCCCGATCTCTCGTCGATCGACGTCGCAGAACTCTGTCGCCCGTTACAAAGCGTCCGACGCTCAAGTCCCTACCTGGCTCACATTGTACAACTGCGATAACGTGGCCGTAGTTGGATCTGAAGCGTACACAAAGCTTGCTGCGCTGGCCTCCGACAACGAGAAAGACATCTCGTCCAAGATGATTGGTGTGAGCCGGCGCGTTTACGAGCAGTTCTGGTCCCAGACCGCTCCCGGGGTAACCGAAGAGGATCTGCCGAGCAAGTTCATCTTGATGGGTGGGTTGGACATCGCTGCGGAGGACGAGGACGATCTTAATAAATGGTGAGAAGACTCGCAATACCGTCATCCATCGGAGTTCCGAATGCTGATTTGTGCAAACACCGAATGCGTAGGTATGTCGAGGTTAGTCCTTTTCTCGCGGATCGTAGAGGCAGCAATCAAGGATCGAACGCGATTAGGAGCACATAGATTTAATCGCCAAGGTCCCCGGCTGGAAACAGTGCCGGCGATACAAGATCGTCGAGTATAACCAATTCGGCGCTGTGAAGGAAGGCAAGCCGGTCTGCAAGTATCTGGCCATCCACGAGTTCGACAAGGGTGGATTCCTCGAGACGCCCGAGCTGCGGACCGCAACCGGCACCGATTGGGCGAAGAGGGTGGTGTCCAAGTTTGTCCAGCACGAGTTGAGAGTGTTCGAGTTGCACAAGAGCTTCAAAGCTTGAGCAAGCATCTGGCTGATGGTCCTTGAAGAGCCTTTTTGTGTAGCTTGACTGAGCGGTACACATTAGTCCTTTTGTCTCGTACGCCTATATGCGAAACATGCATGTGATTTGGATGTCAACTTGGCCATGCCATTACAGCGATATATCTAGGTTGTGGAAGTGGCTTGCGCAGGCGAGTGCTCATGCCAAATGTTGTTTTCCGGTGGGCTTGGCCGGTGACAAATTGTGGATCCACCGTTCTGTGGAGGGATCAGAGAGTTTGTATCAATCTCCTCGGCATTCCGCCGGTAAATGATTGATGGCGGACAAGCCAGGTTGGGCTTGCAGACCCGCATCAAACTGACGAGAACTGGGTGAGGACATCAATCACGGGTGATCGGACCAGTAAGTCAAGGCGTCACATGTACCGTGCCTACCATTGCTAACTTATCTACGTATGTACACCGAGTTATATCGTATAAACTTGAATCTCGATTCTTGCTGTATTGTCGCTGCCTAGTGCGAGATCCGTGCTCCTGTCTACAGGCCTTAAGGAGAGAACGCGCAAGGGGTCTAAGTATGTAAGGTCTGTGAAGTGTCATCCAGCGCCTAGACTAGTTGTCCATTCATTCTGAGTCGACATGTCAAGGCATCGGTGTATAATGTCTGCGGTTCTAGACTGAAACCGCAAATGCCACCACGACGAGCATGCGACTGAAGCCGCACGTGCCAAACTTTGGCAAGCTACGGAATTTGCCGACGCCGCCTGCACTTCACGAATACCCGGTTTCCTTGTATGCTCTCTGTCCAGTCGACCGCTCGTTGCATGCGCGAGGGAATGTCGAACGGTTTTTGCATCGATCCCCAAGCAAGCTAGCCCACCGTCGCGTCATACCGCAGATGTGTCTGTCAACTGCGTCAGTCGAGACAAGCTGCTAGTGAGACTTGCACCCCTGGATGCTTAACGGAAGCTCACACGGATGTGTTCGCAGACTATGTCGCACTATCACCGTCTTCCTTCGTCCTATAAGGAGTCGAGAAGTTGGAGGATGGCAGAGTATACACGCACCACCTATACATGTGGCAATGGTGAACGGTATGTGACCAAATCTACCGAGTGGTGCTGGGACCAACCACAGCCTAGCATTACAGAAGATGATTCCTTTCTTTGTCGTCCTTCTCTCGCTCGGTGGCTTTGTAGTCAGCGGTAAGAGTTTCTTGACCCTCCCGCATCAGATCACTTAGTCTCGGCCAGCGATGGAACTAGCAGCCCGCGACAGCTCTGCTATCGATTTCAAGAACTCCAAGTGGATCTGGACTCCTCCTACGACCAATCTCAACGCTGCCCTCCGCAAGGTCTTCTCCCCTCCTCGCGGCCGATCGCTCATCGCGGCTGAGATCATCCTCGCGGCGAACACCGACTTCCAGCTGTTCGTCAACGGCGACTTCGTCGGATCCGGCACACCCCCGTCTCGTCTCCGGTTTGCCCCGCGGTACTGCGTCGACCTGGACCCGAGCTACAACGTGTTTGCTGTGAACGCGACGACGATTACCAACTCCGGCGCCTTGATCGCCACGATTCTCGTGACGTACCAGGACTTTTCCAAGTCCCTGCTCATCACGGACCCGTCCTGGCGCGTGTCGCCGACCTTTCCCGCTGGCTGGGCGGCCCCGGAGTTTGACGACACCGTCTGGACTACGGCGAGCGTGCTTGGCGCGTACGGTGCCCAGCCGTGGGCGGAAGTGAATATCGCGTCGACGCCGCCTGTTCTGACGTTCGACCGCGGGAACTGGATCTGGACGAACGCGGTCCCCTCGAATGGCCTGCTCCCCGCGGGCCAGCGTGCATTTCGGCGCACATTCACGCCGGCACCGAACCAGCGTCCGGCGTCGGTGGATGTGATCATCACAGCCGACGACCGGTACTCACTGTGGGTCAATGGCGTGCTTGTGGGTAATGGCACAGACCATCGCACGGCACAGCACTGGGTGGTCCAGTTCGCCAATCCGCCGCCCAAGGTCGTGTTTGCGGTGCTGGCGACGAACGTCGGCGCCAATACGGCCGCGGGCGTCATCATCGAGGCGGTGGTTAGCATGGTACCCACTGGCCGGGCGAACTGCACAGCGAGTGCGTGGGTGACGAGCGACCAGACATGGGTGTCGACGCTTGATACCATCGGCCAGGGCTGGGAGCAGCCGAATTACGATGATTCGACGTGGCCCGCTGCCGTCAACGAGGTAGCGTATCCCGGTGCGCCTTGGAACACAGTCGTCATTGCGGCAGCGGCGACCCCGACTGTCATCTAGTAGTTACACAAGCGGTTCGTACTTGCTATGTAGTCTCAATTGATCTCGTCACGCAACGATCTGACGGCCGGCTTTTGACTGGTGACTGGATTCCACAGGCGGCCCAGGGGTGGGATCTCCACCTCGACCACGTCCCCGTCTTTGAGCCACACTTTCGGATCCATGCCCATCCCAACGCCCACTGGAGTGCCTGTCGCTATCACGTCTCCTGGTTGGATACTGATTCCCATTGAGCCCGTAGCGATGAGAGTGGGGACATCGAAGATAAGCTCAGAGGTGTTCTGCGATTGTCGCACTTCGTTATTGACACGCGTCGTCAGGTGAAGTTCGGGGAAAGAGAGCGATGAGGCTGGGACGACGTATGGGCCCTGCTCGGCTTAGTCCATGCACCTGATTGGATTACAATGTGTAAGAGAACACACCATTGGACAGAAGGTATCCAGACTCTTCCCGATGTAGAACTGCTTGTGGTCGCGCTGTCTCTCTCTTGCAGTGACATCGTTGATGATGACCGCTCCCCTGCGTGGGTCATTGAGTCATCAGCGACACCCTTCGCCCGGATTCCACAGCGCACCAGACGTGATGCCAAGCATCCTCCTTCGTCACTCCAAGTCCTGCCTTCCCGATGATGATCCCCAGCTCACCCTCATAGTCCGGACTCGAAGTGACCTCGGGGTGTGTGTATATCGGCTGGCCGCATGCGATGATCGACGTCGCGCGCTTGGTGAAGAACACGGGGAAATCAGGCTGTTCGTTCTTATCCGAGCTGTCGAAACCGCTGAGGTGGAATTCCGCCGCGTGCGCTTTGTCTGCATCCGTTTTGAGTCGCGCGTGATGTCGTTTCTGGGGGCGACGTACAGTTCTTGCCGATACACCTTCCCGACACTCAGCATTGCTGTCGTGTGAGAGCAGGAAGCAGCGCAAGCAAACGCACAAGACATCCCTTCCAGGAAGCGGTGCAAGCACCTCCAGATCCTCCATTTGCGTTGTGTCTCCCGTTTCGAACTTGTGATCTGCTGCGAGATGCGGATGGGCTTCGATGAGCCTGAAGAGGTCGAGGTAACCAAGCACTTCCGTCACAGTCGTTTCGGCGGTGTCGACGAGCCCGATGCGAGGTCTGTGGGTAGCATCGGAGAGAATGCGGTATCTGAGAAATCTGTGCGAGACTGGTGGAGGCGACATCGCGGGACGGACGAATGAGGATGAGGCGACATTGATCTCGATGACGGAAGACAATCAATCTTATCTGCAGTGATGACCTCGGATCAGGCTTCACCAAGCGATGTTTGACATCAAAAGCGATGCGTGATGATATCAAACTAGGCCCACGGACACTACGGCATATGTCGGTCCGGAATAGTACAAATCAAGGCCCCAAAATGACCATATGTCGGTCCCTGATATAGTGCAAATCAGGCTCTTGGGCCCGAACCTCGGACCGGTTTAGTGCAAATCGCTGGCTCTGCCCGCGATTTTTTTTGAAAATATGTACTGTATGGCCAGGTTTTGACCCAAAATGGCGCAAGCTGCGATGCTATTCTGATGATAATATGTCCGAATCTTCCGCATTCGTTCGTGAAAACGGACAGAACAAGCAGGAAAATGCACCGCCTCACTGCCGTGACAAAGACCTCTTCGCTGTCTTCTTCGCTGATTCCCTTCCCATGCACGCCGCCATCGAGAAGGACGTAAGCGGTTACGTTACCGCGTTTGATCCCTCTTGCTGGATCAACTGTGGCCGCATCTACAAGGACGTACCGCCCAACGTGGCTGCGGCCTGCGTAGCTGCAAGAGCACTTCCGGATGCATACGCCATCCTACCCCCAGATTGCTCCGTCCGGCAGCTGCTCGCTCAGCGGATGCCACATGTTCTGTCGCCGGCCATCGCTGCACGTACCACGTGGCTGCTCCGTGAGCTACCGAATTGCGGTCACGAGCAAGTCACTGGGCTCGCGTCAATCCCTCCCCTGTCTGTTGTCCGCACCCTACAGAATGCGTTCGGGCAGTCATGGTTCGATGGCTACAAGTCTGTTCAAGATCCCGTAGAAAAGTCACGATATCTCCCGCTGTACGCCATCAGCGCGTTTTGGGAGATGCACGAGCTTCTAGATGCAAAAGCAAAGTGGCAGAGGAGCTACGATTGGATGCCAGTCAATGACAGGGCATTGTTGGGTCACGTAGGATGGAATACACAACATGCGGGTGCTCCGGAAGGGCAGCTTGACTGGACTCGTTTGTTGAGCAAGGATGGGTGGATCTCGGGGTTGATCATTGACGAAATGATTTACGTGATTGTTCAGAAGCAGAAGGAGGGTTCCTACGAGCCAGAAACCTGTGTTCTGGATCTCAGCTTCCAGCGCAATATCAACGCCTTTGCTGATCCAACGCACAGAGGAAAGCATAAGCATATTCGTCAACTGGCAGAGAAGATCAAGAATGGGGACATTTCACGTGTGCTATGCCCCCTCCATCTCAACGGGAATCACTGGATAGCCTTCGAAATCGACTTCAAGCGGTCCCAACTACTGTTTGGTCAGTTCAAAGATTCTCTTGAGTATTATCACACATGACAACTGTGACAGGAGACTCCCTGAACTCCCGCTCAGGGCCTACACAATTTGCCGCCAATGTTAGACAGTGGATTTGGGCCCAAATTTCCGAAACTTTTCCCAATCTACCACTCCAAACAATGTTACATGGTACACAGGATGGTTTCAATGACTGCGGAATCTACACGGCTGACACAATTGAGCACGCCCTCTTCTCTTCTCCGCTGCTACTTGATCCAGTCGACTGTCCAAGGGCACGCGTCACGTGGTTCAAGAGATTCGTGCATTCCAGAGACGCTTCTGTCCTCCCTCTCCCTTCTGAGACTGCGCAAACAGAGCTTCTGGCTGACAGCTCGGAGTTGGAATGGGAGAATGCCCCAGTCACAGCTATTCCGCCACCTGATCAAGTGCGAACAAGCATAACCCTGATCGATCTCCTCAATCCACCATCATCACCTGGTAATCCCTCTTTGAGCCATGGTACGTCGCACACAAGCACTTTTGAGCAGCGAACTGACTGTCACCAGGAAATGATCCAGTCGCCCAAGACCATAACACAGCCTCAGACACCGTGCCAAAGTCGGAGCCTGATCCCATCATTGTGCCTCCCTGCAAGCCTCCGCCTTTGTCGATTTCCCCAGTGAAGACTAAGCATAGCAAGCCTGCTCAGCCAGCTACAGTTTCGGACGAATCCGATGGATACCTGTAGGTGTAACTGTTGGCAATCCCTGACCTTCTGACCAAAAGACGTTCCAGCACTGATGACTGCCGAGCAAGCCAACGCCCACGCAAGCCCAAAACGCAGCCACGTGCCGCTAAACAGACCGAGAAGGAGCGCATCAACATCCTCCTCCAAGACAAGCACACTGTCAAGCAGGGAGGGAAGCTCAAGGGTACAGCGCACACTGTATACTGTCGCTGCCGGCCAAACACTCCTATTGTGCTCGACAAAGTGAAGACGTACGCGCTCGCCCACTGGATATCTCATCAAAAGCGTTGTGAGCTTGTAACCGGCCAAAAGAAAGGGACGCGTGTTGGTGGTGTGCAGTCAAAGACGGTCAAATCTGTCAACCCTCAAGCTGTGAGTGCCCGGTTCTCCACTCTTGGTGATCTTACTGACGTCCTGGTCATCAGGGTTCTCTACTCTCCTTTGTCACCGTCAAGAAAAGGGCGGCAGTCCGAGACACAGATGCCAATGTGAACAACACCAAGCTTGTCACGGTGAAGGCTGCGGTACGTGAAAAAGAATAGCTACGCTCTGAGTCATCACTGACATGAGAATCAACTCAGGACCATCGACTGGACGTGACCTTTTTCACCCCTCTGTCGACCGATGCACCATTGCCTGCTCCAGTACCGCTTCATCCCCTACGACAACAGGAGTGCATAGGACTATGTGGGCCAGGACACCGTGAATACGCGTTCCAGATGGGTGATAATACTGCGGCTGGGTTGGACGCAAAAGAATGGAACCGGTTGGCACGCGAACTCTTCCCATATAAGCAGTGGGACGGACATGATCCTGACAGCGGCGCTGAGACATCGGACTTGGTAGCAGGCAAAGAGGATCATGTGCCAGCACCGGTGGCCCCGGGAAGGGAAAGAATGGGGTCCTTCGAGGACCTTACGAAGAGAGCACTGTCCGGCATTGATGTCACGACCAACAGACACCCAGCGCGATCGGCATGGACCCAGTACGAAGTTGGACGTCTTCATCAGGCGTGTGTGGCCGCTTCTCGATGGCGGGTCAGTGGTACCGCTGGTGCGGTTTTCTCAAAACGGTGCACTGGCGCAACATGGAATCGCGATGGTGTCTGCTCCGAATGTGTGGAGATCTCGAAGGCTGAAGGCTTGAAACGTGGCGTCCGTAAAGCGCTCAAGACTGCAGCGCTACCACCGGCGGAGTTTGCCAATGCCATCGAGAGGCGACTCAAGTACACCCCAGTCACCCGTAGTGACCACACAGCAGCGACGACCGAGCTCAATCTCAAGTCCCGAGCCGTGGTGAAGATCCTAACGGCAAAGGCTCAATACGGCGATGCCGGTGTCTTCCTTACACTGTATCAGCAGGCGCAAAGAGGGGAGCTTGCAAAGCGTGAAACGTTCATTGCAATGGCCGGTCACATGTCGGATCGAACACGTCGTGAGCAGGATCCAACAGGAAAGTTGATCCACGGCATTCGATACCCTCCGTTGGTTTTGAATTATTGTACACTCATGAGATCCTATGGGCATCGTTCAGGAGCGCAGTATGACCTGTTTTCTACCTTTTCTGGTGGCCCCTCAAAGCGCCAGCTCCGGTATGTCCTCCTGACGTCCCACTCATTCGATGACAAGCTGACTTGACCAGACGGAATGCAGCGAAGTACCCTGTGACGTTGCGAACCTCTGAACTCTGCAGAGAGAACTTGGACTCTGTTGTCGCGTACAGTAAACTTATTGGCTACACGGGACCGTGGATCGCAGCTGGAGACGGAACCAAAGTTGGTATCTTATTGAGTATACACAGAACACGATTCTCGCATCTGACCTGGATCCCATAGCTGCGTCCAGTTCTGTCTGTTTCAGCCGAGTTTAGTGATAAAGGAAGTGCGCACGTTGTCGGATCCACATTACCCCTCAAAGACGTCCAATTCTCGTCCTCGGAGGAGCAGTCTCAAGTCACGGACGCTATCGAGAAGGCTGAGGCGATTGCAACTCAAGTATGGGTCTTGGCTCTGAAGGTAGTGTCGTAGTCAACCTGATGATACTCCCAATGGCAAGATCTCACCAGCTGTTCAGATTCCTTTGCCCAATATGCCAGTCTTTCCTGTTGCCTTCGTACCAAACAAAGGCGACATGACAGCAGGCGACGTTCATGGCATCTACGTCCAGCTTCGAAGCCTGTGTGCCGAAGCCGGGATCAAGCTATTGGCTACTGGCTCTGACGGAGCAAAAGCAGAGGTCAATGCCCAGCAGATGCTCATGAACGAAGACACTCCGAAAAGGCTGTCGTGTACCAACAAGAAGTATGGGATCTTCTTGAGCTGCCCTGTCCACAACGATACTGGCCCATTGATATCCAACACCGACCCTGACCATGCGCTCAAAACGACGCGCAATAACCTGCTTACCGGCACTCATCTCCTCATCTTGGGTGGGCTCTATATCTGCCATTCAGTTCTCATGACTCTCCTTTCCCTGAAGGGCACTGTCTTGTACCGAAAGGATATCTTCAATACTGATAAACAAGACGACGGGGCGGCGCGACGGATGTTCACTGCTTCTCTGCTCCGGATACTGGTCAATGAGGAAGGCGATCTTGTCAAGATGTCACTTGGAGGGTTGTTCATGTTCCTATTTGTATTTGGTACGTCACAATTCGCCACACCAGATTCAATGTGCAGCCCACTCAATGTATGAAGGTGAACTGTTCGATGCATGGACCCAGAGAAAGATGACCCATATACAACGTCTTGTCTGCGTGTTCCGAGCGCGTCACTTTATGAACATCTGGCGGATCAGCGTTTTCAGCGCGTCAGACCGCTATCCCAACTTCTTCCCGCCCCAGCAAAGCTTCATCGCCGATTCCTCGTTCCAAATTCTGATTCGACTGTGCGATCAGTTTGTATTACTGTTGCTCGCGCACCTCGAGTACTATCCGGATGTCCCGTTCATGCCTTGGCATCATGGTACCCACTATCTTGAGCATTTCTATGGGATTGCCTGGTCGTTCGTCCCTGAATTCTCGCAAGGTCAGCTCGTCGAGATGTACAAGCACATTTGTATCCGACAACACATCCTGTCAACGGGTCAGTACACGACAAAGAAGGAGAAGGATTCCAACAATGGCTACACATTCGACTACGTCGACGCGAACATGACCACCGCCGAGATCAAGATGCTCAAAGAGATCCCGTCTCGAGAGCAAATCGACGAAGCATGCGCCGTGGCGTGGCACGAGGCAGCGGAGATTGCGCGGCAGCTCGGCAACATGCCAATACCTTCCCTTCCACTCTCTTCATCGTCGCTCCACCCTCACTTTCGCACTGCACCTGGACCCGAACACGGTAGCACCTCCGAAGAGTCGCTGGATGAAGAAGAAGAGGATGACGGTGGCCTTGGCTCTATCATCGAATCACCTATCGCGCAACCAAACTCGACCGACTGCATTCGTATTCCGTTCACTACCCCGTCTTCCAAGCCGACCCACAATGTCAATTCGCTCAACAACATTACCGAAGCCGACGCTCAGGGTCTGGCAGCGCATCACGTTCTGACGGAGGACTACCTTGGGGAACTGGCATCGCAGTCGCAGGCTGTTCTCGATACCATCCATGATGATCTGGAATCCCATCCTGAGTCGAAGAAGACGATGTCTGGTCGAATGCTCATCGCCAACCTTCTCAATCCGCTTCCTTTTAGCGCCGAATCACCGGAACACTCGGTGGATGTGCCCTCTTTTCTACCGTCCAATGGAGTGGTGTCACGGAAGGACATGCTCAATGAGCGTCTGCGCCATTCTTTCGACACTCGGGTTCACTCCGAGGCCACGAGAAAGCCACAGATCAACGAGAAGTACCTGGATGGGAAGTTCTCGCTGAACCACGCTATGCACCAGCTGAAGGAGACGATCGAGAACTCTGATCGACTGCGGAAAGACACCGAGTTTCACAAAGGACGTTACCGACGATGGATCGCATCTGGGTCCGCGGAGACCTGGGATGTAGGACGTGCATTGAAAGCAATTTTCACGGGGACAATAGGTACGTTCTTTCTACTTGGTGCATTGCGGTGCATCGACGATCGAGTACTCCCTCTCACCTTACTCAGATGTTCCGAATATTGACTGCCGCGGCGTCTCAATGCCTGACTCGCGACTGCTACTCGGATCGCTTGTGATGATGCGAAGTCCCGATGGTGTCTACTTGGGTGAGGTGCTGGCAATCTATCGCTACGGGTCGGTTTCCGGGAAACACGAAAGCTTTCCGGAGGCGGAAACAACGCAGGGTCTCAGCTACCTCAGCCTCAAGGTGTATAACCCGGTGAGCACACATGAATGTGGTCGTTCTTGAGTGGCGCTGACGCGCTTTCAGATCCCTGCAAGCGGCCAGCGAAACATCTTCGAGCACATCGCTGCTGAGGAAGGAGCAACTCGACCCGCACTTCCTCTCTTCACCCACGCCTACGCCTCTGACCTCATATACAATCTCAAGGATGCTCGGTTGACCTCACACGGCGACGAAGCGGGGACATACTCTCTGTCTGCTGGCGATAACGTTTTCGAGCGGTGGCGGTATCTGGCGCAGTGGGAACATCAGGAGAAGATGAAGTTGAAGGAAAGTGGAGGAGCGCGTCAAAAGAAGAGAAAACGAGATGTCGAGGGGGATATATCAAGCAAGTCAAAGGCTAAGAAGAAAAAGACGTCCCCGACGCCGCGAAAGCAGCCTCAGCGTCCTCGCAAAGCTCCTACTGCACGTAAACGGCGCTAGGAAGCCAAAAATAGCTATAATACGGCAAAATTAGGCTATTTTCTGATCTCGGTCCGTTTTAGTGCAAATCAAGGCCTCTGAGCGGAAATTTTTAGTGCAAATCAGAGGGTCTGGCCGGACCGACCTATGCGGTAGTGTCCGTGGGCCTATCAAACTTCGCTTTGCATCTGGACAACCTCGTCATTTCCAGGCACTCTGCGCTTGCGCTGACGCTCTGTCGATGTTTCTTGAGGCGCTAAAGGTCATTGCCTTGCTTGTCAAGGCTTCTCCACCCTCATAATTGGCTCGATTTCGTGGGACCCGGCTTCCCCCGCTGTTCCGTTCCTCTCCGTGCTCTTCCTGTCGGTCTCGAGTTCGACCCGTCGTAGTTGCCCGTATCAGAGAAAAAATTAGAATTAATTTTGATATCAAATAGCAAGGCAGAATGTCGGCGGAGCCGACGCTTTCTAGTCTAACAAACTTTGTCGATTTCTGGTTGCGTATGATACGACTCAGCCCGCATCACGGCAGCCCGCCTCATTGTCATGCACGCTCTGAAGCCTGCAAAACAATCCCTATCGAAACAGCACGTGGTGTGATATGCTGTGAGTCAATGCGGGGCGGCCATAGTCAAAGCACGGCCAAAGCACACACACCTGCGGCATGTTAAAGCGCCGCACAGCAACTCTCCTTCTTCTTCCTACTTAAGCCCACCCACTTCGTCTTATTGTTCTCTGCGACACCCCCCGAATCAGTCTCCTCTCCCATGTTGCACAACATCTCTGACATCATAGCGAATGATCATTCGAGCTCCGGCGTGGACATGGCACCGGATGATGACGTCTCCTGGACCGCGGGGTAAGCTTCCCTCGAATGTTCCGCAGCGTATGGGACTGACCGCTATCCTTCCTAGGTCGGATTATGAACCAGATTCGAGTGAAGACTACGACTTTGAAGACGACCTTATTGTTTGTGATCGAGTGTGAGCATCAGAATCTGATTTTGGACTTATTGTCTTTCTGACAGTCTCTTCGTCCAGTCCAGCTCTTTCCAGCAGCAGCAATGCTTGTTCTCTTCCGCAATCGATACAGTCGCTTGCCTCTTCTTCCCGGTGCGCTGCATCATTATGTCTCAGCTGTCCAGACAGCTTATTGTTGCGATCCAGTCCCCAAGAGAATCTTACTCGGAGCCAGGACGATCAGGACCTGAGTCCTACGAATGTCACCGCGTCTTCCGGGTCCTCTGGCCTCGCCGCTGGTTCCTCTGGCCCTTCGGCATCCGGAGAGACTTCCCAACCGCAAATGTCCTATGCTAGTCCCTCCGCATCGATTTCTAGCGCCAGTTTGCCCTCGGCACCTGTGACCACCTCCCATCGAACAACCTCCACAAATGCGACTGCACCACCGACCATCCCCCCAGTTACAAACCCAAGTGCATCTGCCGCACCTGTGCAGCTTCCATCTGCCGGCGCACCACCGCCACAGCTACCGCCGCCCATCCACGTCAACGTCAACGTCTTCTTGACCCTGCAAGTCACCGCACATCCCCTGATGCCGACTCTTCCCCCCGCGGCCCCGATCCACCTCCTTCCCGTGCAACACGGGTTTACCTTCCTTGGCAATGGTGGGAATGCACCCTGGCCTTGGCCACCGCTGGCCCTGTGGCACGCTTTCGGACTAGCAGCTGGGTCTGGAGTCTCAGCACGTGATACTGCCCAGCCCGCAGCTCGGGATGGGAGGCCAGAGACCAGCCCGGTCCGTGCGGCGCCTTCGGTGATGGTCGGGTTGAGAGAGCTTGGCAGCATCTTGTTGCCACTTGCTGCGTTGAGAAGCTCGAAGAGGAAGAGAGATGAAGATGAGGGAGATTCGGGACAGAAGAGAAGTAAACGAAAGATTGAATGAGCAGCTTGATGTTCTGTTCTGTTTTCGATTTCAAGTACATGTGACCGATTTGTTACCTGCGACGATGTACTTTCGAGATCCCTTCCCGCCAGCATAACACAGGCCTAGTTAATTTCTTTATTTCAATAGCTTGTTCTACGCTTCCGGATTTTCCCGGACACGTCTCCTTTCCTAGTTTTGAATGACTCAGAGTGGAAATATACGTTAATGTGCTGCCGTCTCCCGATGACCGCTTTATCGTAAGGTGAAAACGGTGAAGATCAAGCATCCGTTAATTATTTGGTAGAAATTCTCGCAGTCCTCGCATCTATGGGCAATCGAAGATGAGGGCCGTTCCCACTTCTCGAGGGGGATACATCCTATCATCCAGAAAAGGAAGGCTCTCTCAGAAGCAGAACGCTGTGCGGAGGCTGTGCGTAAACACAGCCTGATCGATCTGTCATGCCGCTGTCCGTTATATAAACACCCTCCGATCCAGCTGAGTATCATCACCTATCGCCCTCTTCGCTCCAATCTCTTTCGGACCCGTCGAAGAACAGAGCAATGGCAGCCCCGCCGCCGCCGAATGCTTCTACATACGTGCGTCGCGTTCTTTCGTAATCGATTTGTGCGTGTTGGTTTCGGCTGACACTGCTCTGTTCACGACAGCCCGGTGCGCCCCCGCCTAACGCGCCTGGTGGTTTCGTGAGTACTAGCGTACTTTTCGACAGAGACCGCTCGCTTATTTCTCTTCGTGCCTTCCTCCGCAGTCCCCCTTCGTGAGTGCTGTGTCTCACATTCTCCTCTCCGTTTCACCTATCGCCGCAGCCCCCACAACCCTACGGAGCTCAACAGCAACGGCCACCGTATGATCAGGCGCCCCAGGGGTACCCAAGCTATGGAGTGAGTTCCGTCTCGTTCACGGTCCTCTCCTCTGCAAGCATCTAATCAAGTCAGCAACAACAATACCCACCTCCTCCCGGCGCTTATCCTCCCCCGCCTGGCGCACCAGGCTCGTATCCTCCTCCTCCCGGCGCACCAGGCCCGTATCTTCCTCCCGGTGCACCGGGCTCGTATCCTCCCCCTCCCGGCGCACCAGGCGCGTACGCCCCGCCTCCCGGCTCATTTGGCGCGTACGGACCCACTCCAGGGGCTCCCGGCGCGCATTCTCCCCCGCCCGGCACCTATGGACCACCCCCAGGCGCGCCCCCCGGCGGCTATGCGGCTCCACCGGGCGCCTATCCACCTCCACCGGGAGCGTACGGCGCGTATACACCACCGCCGCAGCCGGGCTACGCACCCTCCTACGCACCACCGCCAGGTCAAGCGCCATACGCGCCTCCCCCCGGTGGTTACGCGCCTCCGCCTGCTCTAGCTCCATTCCCCTCTGCTCCTGGTACCGTACCCGCTGCCGGTGCCCCACCAGTGCAGGAGTACCCAACCACTACGTATCGCGGGGCGACGATCCACAACCCAAAGTACGCCGGTGGGATAAGTGTGTACAACTACACGGCAGATGCGATCGCGCGGGACATCAATGACTTGCTGCGGAACCAGAGCGACGAAAAGGGGCTGGCGGAGACTCTAGGTCGTTTTGGGGCTCTGAAGATGGAGGTGATCGCGCAGGAGTTCCCCAAACACACGAGCGGTGGAGAGAGTCTCCATCGGTGGGTGGAGCGCAAGACAACGCGGTACACGGAAGCCGGGTGTCTCGGGTTGGTGCTGGGCCCGCTGAGGTATGACATGTGGTGTGTGGAGATGGCCATTCGCGGTGCTGGGTGAGTCGAAAGCCTATTGTTATGCGATTGGTCTGATGTGGCCTCAGGACGGACGAGGACAGATTGGACGAAGTCGTGATGAGCTTGACGCCACATGATCTGGACTTGCTTTCGTATGTGTACAAGCAAAAGTACCACAAGCCGCTCGCCCAGGCTATTCTGGACGATCTGAGTGGTGATGTGCAGAAACGTGCGTGAATGACTCCGTCCGCTTTCTCTCCGCTGACAGTCTCAGTCTACCGCTTCATGCTTGATCCTGCGCGCCCTTACATCCCCGCCCCAACCGCGTCCATGGAGGAGAATCGCAAGCTGCTCGAAGAGGACGTGGCCGACGTGTACAACTCCGGACCGGGTCGTCCCGGGACCAACGAGGACAAGATGTTCATGGTGCTGACCCGCCGAACGCACGAGCATCTGATTCAGATCTGTCGTCGATATGCAGAGAAGCACCACAAGCCGCTCTCGTCAATGATCAAGAGCGAGTTCAGTGGCCACTCCCAGCGGGCTCTGCTCTTCCTCATCACGGGCGCGGAGCCACATCCGCGGCACAGCCAGTTTGACCCCGAGCACATCCGTGATGCAATCAAGCTCGAGGATACCATGGCTGGTTTCGGCACGAAGGACGCTTTGCTTGTCTTCCGCATGCTCCGAGCGCATTGGAACCCACAGCGGATGACGCAGGTCGCAATGGCTTATCGTGCGGTGTACGACAAAGATTTGCTCAAGCGCATCAAGGGCGAGACAAGCGGCTCATTTGAGAAGCTGCTGCTTAGCCTTCTCAAAGGCCCTGTACCGTAAATGTAAGAGAAGTGTCTGTAAACAACTTGTAAATATCTTGTATCCAAGTAGATATTGTTATGTCAACATTGAATCAATATTGCGTCTCGTGGTTGCTGGGAGTGAAAGACAATCGTCCGGGGGATTGCAATGTTTCTTGAGACGTAGGGATTATACAGGATTTCTGTACGACCAAGTCTGCAGACGGGGAGTAGCAGAATGCGAAACGAAGAGTTGAGCATAGTTAGGCGGGTCTGTCTTTCCTCCCACGCTCACCAATCAACGAGAGCGTGCTCGCCGACTGGATAAATCACAGTAAAAGAGATTCGAAAAAGCGATAATAATTCCAATGGACAGGAAATTGGTTACATGAGTAATGGGACAAGATCCATACAAGTCCATAAGCGTGAATAGGGCAAGTCATCAAATGATGGTGGTATCATACAACCTAGTGGACAGCAGACTATGTTTCACCTTTACATCAAGATCGCGCCGGCGACGACACCTGCAAGCGCCAAGATTGATCCGCTAGCGTGACGGGCGACAGCTGCGCCGGCATGTGAGGCCGAGGGCGCGGCCGATGACGCCGAAGTAGTGACAGCAACCGGCGTCGATTGTGTAGGCGACGACGGGGGAACCGACGCTGTGACAGGCAGAGTGACTGCGGTCGCCGAAGTGCTCGCCTTGGGTGTTGAGACGGCAGGCAGCGAAGACGTCGTGACAGCCGGAGCTGTGGGCGTCGAGACAGCAGGCGTTGTGGATGCCAGCTGTGTGTCGGTTGTAGATGTGGTCGGCGCAGTCACCGAGGCGTCCGATGCCGATGTCGCGCCAGTCGCAGTGGCGTCCACAGATGACAGCAAATCGGTACTGCGGTTGCATGATCAGTCACGGCGAGACTTGGCGGGCGGAGGATTGAATAGCACGCACGTAGCGCTGTCCGCCTGCGCGATGCCTTGGGGGCAGTCACTGCTCCCAGACGAGAACGAGCCATCCGCAGGGAAGTAACTGCACGGCCCGGCCGACTCATACGTGCAGGTCACGAAGGATTCGCTGCCTTCGCTGCTGACGAGCGGCGAGCCGGTCTTGTCCGTCGGAGAGCACTGGATAGCCTGGCGCCGAGAGGGTGCGGCCTGTGCTGACAGAGTGCATAGGAGGACGAGGACCGAGAGAAGCCGAGCCGGTGATTTGTACATGATACAGGTGAGTTGCTCGAGATGGCGAGGGAATGAGAAGGTCGTCCAGCAAGTTTCACAGTCAGAAAAGAGGATGGATGGAGAATAAAGCTACTGTCTGCATTTATAGCCGGCGAACAAAAGGAGCAGATACACAGCATCAGCGCCAGCATCTCGGATTGACACTGCTCCGGGCTCAACGGGCGGCGGCCAAATGAAACGTATGGTCATGTATCACCATGCGGTGGCAACTTAAGAGGCACTCCTCCTTCGTAAAGTCGTAGCAAAGCGCACAACATCGAACGGAATTGATGAAAACGCGCCGACCTGGAACCCAAAAAAGGAGAAGTATGATAATAGCTGGGAACAAATAAATCGGGCGATCAGGTCCCTCGGCGAAGACAGTTATTCAATGACAGACATCCGCACCGTTTGACACGTCCTTTTTTGCTGACAGGCTTATTTAAACTTGAAATCTCTGCGACAGTGGGATGGCATCAAAGGCTTCAAGTAGGACTTCACTCGCTTCATACCCAGTTCCTATGCATCATGATCCCGTCCTAAATCTGGTCGTCCGAAGGTTGGCCCTCCTGGTTCAAGCAAGATAATGATACCCCTAGGTACTATCTGATCATGTGACACGATGTCCGAGTGGTTAAGGAGATCGCCTGCTAAGCGGTTGGGCTTTGCCCGCGTGTGTTCGAATCGCACTCGTGTCGTTGTTTTGTTGGGCTCTTTTTCGTTATCTTCACGCTAATACATTGCCGGTCAGCGCTCTGTCTCTACATACAAGCCTCACGTCGCTTTCATTCATTTTCGTTCTTTGCTTCCTCATCTGTTTTTCCTTAGCGGGAAAGAGACTGGCCGTCATTCAGTAAAAGTAAGCTTGGCAGTAGTCCCTATAACAAAGTGACCGACATCTCATCATCCTTCGCTCCGCGCCACGTGGATAGCCAGCCAGTTTGTCATCTCTTGAGGATCCCCCTCTCGCTCCCAGTTCCCTCCGGCCCACGATGTGGCACTCAATCCTCCTGTGCTGCGCCTTGGCCGCCTTCTCGGTCTCAGCAGTGATGGCCCAGGTGAGATCCCGCGCCGCTCGTTGCCCCCCATTGGCTCAAGCCGCGCGCTCAGAGCTCGGGAACGGCATCCAAGCCGACTCCGGCCCCGACACCCACTGCTTTCGCTGACCACACGCGCGTACTGACGGGAGGCACCATCGCCGGCATCGTCGTGGGCGGCATCTTTTTCGTCCTGTTCGTGGGGAGCGCGATCGTGTGCGGATGGGCGCATTGGAAGTCCACTGCCCGCCGGCCCGTGGGAGACTCGGAAGAGGGTGCGGCTGGTGGGAAGGTGGAGGCTGAGCCCTCTGATGATGTGAAGATGCCACCGCGGCTCCGGTGATTGGAACCGAGGTGTGTTGTGTTGTCCGGGGATTGTCGACGTTATAGCAAAGCTCATCACGTCGCAGCAGCTTTTAGACATGTGTTACTGGAGTGACTCGCTTCGAACGCGGTGCAATATACGATGCGAATGAGCGATCGCTTGAAGTTCTCGTACTTCTCTGAGACCGATTTTGGTGCTGTAACCTCGCTTTTGCGACCCAGGCGCCTCTCATCCTATCTTCGTGTCGGATCGGGGGATTGCCTAAAACTTGAGACGAGGCTGCCATGAGTGTTATCTACTGAGCGATCCATTGTCGGTTGGGTGTCAGGTTTCAGAATCGGACATCGTGTGGCTGTGATCATCGCCAAAGGGGTCGATTGGGCATCCTGGTGGAAAAAGGTGATGTAGTTTGATAATCGATCATCGAGTCATGTGACCGTGAGCACAAGATTAGGGGTAGATATCTTACCTCCTGCCGCACAAATCATCCTAAAATCATCCTACGTGTGTTCTTCCAGAGAAAATAATGACGAGCTATTGTGAGGATCGATCGAGTCGCGTTATTTTACTATTCGGTCTCCAGCTTTACAGTCTGCACCGCAGCGATTCAAGTTGATTTGACGGCTCAGACATGACATCTGCCAAGCACTGCCAATCTTCGACGCGAATAATTACGCTGTACTTGTTCGCTGGTATACGCTATGTGGCTCAGAATGAGTTGGCTCCGGATACTTTCCAAGACAAGCAATGACTCGGTGTTCTGCGGAATGCTGGAATAAAGACGCGCAGGTATGCACGGTTTCAGTCCAACAAAGCAACTGCAGCACACTCTCGAGCCCATTGAATATCCTCAGAAATGGGCTACTATTACGACGCATCACTTCCGCCGCAGCCGAGCTACCAGACTTACACTCCAGAAGCAGAAGTTTTCCCCTTTGCCTGCCTACATTGTCGTCAGCACAAGACGAAGGTAACAAAACATCACTGCTGTTTTCGAGTCCTATGTTAAACTTATTTTTCAGTGTGTTCCTCCAGCAAACTATCAGCAGACTTACGCGCCTTGCGGACGATGCGCGCGTAAAGGCTATAAGTGCGATTACTACATGAGTGTGGAGCCTGGCCCGAGTGGAATGACCAACCATGTGAACGCTCCGGCTCACCAGGCAGCTCCCGAACTTCCATATACCGGTCCACCACCCTCCCGATCCCATCCTCGTTACGCCAATGGGAAATACCCAGATCTGTCTTTGCGAGCCGACTCGCGATCGCAGACGCCAAAGCCGCACGGAGCTGCTTTTCACCAGCCAGATTTCACACAAACCTGGGATCAGCGACTCGGATACGGCTCGGCTCCTCACGCCATGCACACACATAGCAGCGGACATTATGCACCCCAGTATCCAGTAACGGACGTTTCGCAGTACCCACCTCAGAATTATCAAGGGTACCCGCCAGGATATTAGAGTTAGACGATACCTGAAAAGCCAGACAAGCTTCAACTATGTAGACGACCTATTTGACATGTATAATATGTACGATACGTATAGAGACGATTTCAGTCACGCTTCGCTGTCAGATGTTCTTTGCCGCGCAGATTCATTTGTTGTCTATTTGCTATACGCTTGGAGGCTCAGTCTACACCAGCTTTCAGGAAGGATTACTCTGCGAATCAGCTCAAGGTAAACGGCGGGTCAATCCCGGGCCGGCACTCCCGAACACCTTTGAAAGTTCTCTCCGTATTTCCCCAGCCTGAGAGCGAATAACAAGCTCTAAGACGTCCTACATGTTTGGAATCGAGCGACTCCTTCGCTTTGCCTAGGAGTTCTGACTCGCTCGTGATCGCGTCGCAATCGGCTGGGGCTTTGGGATTTGTCAGCTTCCTTTGGCAAAAGGAATACTGAGAATCACCTACCGTGCTGGTTCTCTTCTGCTCCTTCTACCTGATACCTGCATTGCAAGAAGCTGGGGTGGTGGAACTGAGTTGTGCAGCGGCGTCGGGATTCGGCGGCGGGGGCTGAAACTCATTCCGGCCTCGGAGTCCTGATAGAAGCCCGACATGCCGACGGAGCGAGCGGAATTCAACTCTGGGCCGACTTGGGGCCGACTTTCACCAAGCGGCATGAGGCGGAAGCGGCCAGGCTCGGGCTCACAAAGGTGCTCGGCCGACGATCGCAGTCTTACCAGCATAGTCGCTTCATTGCCGAATGTTGCGTTGCCAGCGAGTGCGTCCCAAGAGAGTCACTTTCATATCAATACAGGAACACCGCCGGTGTGATATGATCAGTGATCTCTGCCATGCGCCCTGCCATCTTTTCAACTTGTTTCCGAATGGCTTTCCTCACTTTCTTTCTCACTTTATGTTTTTAGCGCACGGAAATCACACGACTCTATTTATGTTGAGGGCGATCGTCAGAGTGTGGTTATGTGCTGACTGTGGCGTCTGATGGATGCCATCGTCGTGTCCCCAGTCCATTCAAACACAACGATCTTGTCGGAAATGCGTCCATTGAAACTTACTCGGATCTGCCAAGCTTTCAGTTTAGTCCCGGCCGCGACATATCAAATTCCCCACACTCCACATCCGCGTCACGCACAGATCGGCAGTGGGGAGCGGCCACCTGCTGCGTTCAGGCTCTCCTTCTGCAACTCTTCGCGAACCGTTCGCCTCGGCAACAAGTCCGCGCCTGACTGTCGCCTCAATGTTCAGGAGACGAACGCGATTTGCCTTCGCTGGCTATTCTATGGAGGCTCGGAAGGCCCTGCTCATAAACGAGACAGGTGACAGTGATGGGTGATGGGAGACCCCGTACACTTGGGTAGCCGTCAGAAATGGCCTCGGATGACGGGCACAAGAGTCAAGAATGAGTAACAGAGTGAAATGCCTACGGAGCGTATGAGCGCGCAGCCTCACGGGGAGAGGTAAGGGACTAGTCGGCGGTCGGGGGGCGAGCGAGTTTGATCCCAGTCCGAGGCATCCGCTGCACGTGAAACAACCTTGATGAGCTCGCTGACAAATCCATACAATCTTTTGGTGCACGTGATTGACAACAGCGATACAAGAATGAGTAAAACAGCGATAGAATATGTAAAAAAGGAACACATAAAATGTAAGGACATAGTCTACCATTCATCCGCAGCCGCCAGCTCATCGGGGCCCTCTTCGTCCGAAAACCAAGCACAAATGTCGTCCTCCCCTTCAAAGTCAGTCTCACCAGCAACGTTAGGCTCCACTTCGTCAATCAGACGTCGGAGCTGAGCGTGCTGAGCATCATCTATGTAGAAATGAGCCACAACACATCAGTTTGAATGAGAGGGACTCACCAAGTCCATTGCCGCCGTTTACACCACCCATGTAATATCCGCCATCCTGACCCACAATATCCTCCCCACCATGGAGTGGACGAAGGTTTGGGAGGGGCTGCATCTTGTTGCGATACTCGTTTTCAGCCTGAGTGAGTGCAAAACCCCACATGTCATCAACACTACTGTCAATGTTGTGAACCTTGTCGAGGTGCTCGAAGCAGCGAAGTAGCTGTCTGTAGATCTCCCAGCACGTCTCCCGAGTAATTGATGGCTCGCCAAGGTCGACATAGAATGATTGAATTAATTGTGCGAAGTCCGGCGGCACCAGTTGAAATATATCGTGGCTGGGATCAGCATACTGTTGGCGAACCGTATTTATATGCTCTTGTTTCACTTTGATCTGAAAAACAATGGCAACAAGAAGCAATAGAATAGAGCCTGAGACGTACCTTGAAATCGAGAATTGCATACTCATCCGGAAACTCAAGCATGTGCTGCGGAACACCATGAGGCAGAATCTTATTGCGGTCTCGACGTTTCGCAGTCATGTTGATTCGTTGACGGTATGCGTCAAGCTCTGCCTGCAGCCATGGGATGAAAACCCAGCGACACACAAGCCTAATACTTGTGGTCAGTGAACATTGAATGTGAAAGAGAGAGACGCACACTTGTAAGAGCACACCGGGGTCATACCAGCCATTAGTCACGCCTTCATCGAGAATATTCTCGAATCCTTTCTCTGAGTCTCTGAGTCTCATCGAATCTATCACAGGCTCAAAGGAGGTGTTGTCGGATCCGCAGATCATGACTTCACCGTGAGTCCGTTCCTGTCCTGATTCACAGTGCTAGATGAATTATCAATAACAGGGACATTGGCAACGACGGGAGCATGTTTGGGGGTGGAAATGTTGCTCAGCTCTTCGAGGACTTCCCCAAAAAGCACCAGTGCTCGGCATATTGTCAATTCTTTGGATTGAAGCTGTTACCGTGATGTATTCCACTCAAGTCATACCTGTCATAGGCCTCTCATACAATCTCTGTTCCCGTCATCATATCGCTGTTGTCAATCACGTGCACCAAAAGATTGTATGGATTTGTCAGCGAGCTCATCAAGGTTGTTTCACGTGCAGCGGATGCCTCGGACTGGGATCAAACTCGCTCGCCCCCCGACCGCCGACTAGTCCCTTACCTCTCCCCGTGAGGCTGCGCACTCATACGCTCCGTAGGCATTTCACTCTGTTACTCATTCTTGACTCTTGTGCCCGTCATCCGAGGCCATTTCTGACGGCTACCCAAGTGTACGGGGTCTCCCATCACCCATCACTGTCACCTGTCTCGTTTATGAGCAGGGCCTTCCGAGCCTCCATACTATTCGGCCCACACGTGGGAACATCACGGCCAAAAAGGGGTAGGCGGTGATTGATTCCCGATATGGACAGGGCGGGGGTGGCAGTGCTTTTTGATATAAAACCAGCGGTCGCCTGACATTTGTTTCTTACCACCCGTCTCCGTTTCTCCTTCCCCCCGCAGCACCTACCCACCGAGTAAACGAAGATGAGCAACGAGGAGCATCACCCCGAGGAGACTGCACCGACATACCCCGTTGCGACACGTATGAGGCCCGATTCAGGTCGGCATACCGCGCACGTCGGGCCTGATTTGGAGGCGTACAAGGCGGCCCACGCGGTCACCGTTGGCGAAGGATCGGACGAGTGGTGGGCAGACGTACGTTACATGTCCTCTCGTGCTTATCCGTGCGCCTCTACACGGTGTACTCACCACTCAACCACTCTCCATCCTTTGCTCCGTTTCGCTGCCCTGTGATAAGGCACTGATTCTTTACAATAGCAAGCGCGCAAAACTTTGCACTGGGACCGCCCTTTCCAAACTGTGCGTGCAGGAGGATTCGAAACTGGCGATATCGCGTGGTTTCCGGAAGGAGGACTGAACGCCGCGTACAACTGTGTTGATCGCTGGGCTTTCAAGGACCCGAACAGGGTACGTTCACATCTAAATTTCGCCCATCTAAACGGTGGCGCCTACCCTAAATGGAACTACGAAGATTCTAGTTCAACATGGGTTGGCGCCGCCTAGCGCTGTCCATTGACCAGGGATCTTTACCCCCAACGACCTTGCTGATTGCGTTTTTCCCCTCTTCTAGGTTGCGATCATCTATGAAGCTGACGAGCCCAATACTGGCGCATCCATCACTTACGGGCAGCTTCTGCGCGAAGTCTGTTCGCTCGCCAATGTGCTCTCGAGCACCTTCGGCGTGAAGAAGGGAGATACAGTCAGCATCTACCTCCCGATGACATATCACGCTGCAGTGGCCTTCCTGGCCTGCGCAAGGATCGGTATGTCTTGAATATTTCTCCCTTGTCTTATCATTATCTTTCTGTTCTACCACCGGACCGCTCGATCCGTATCTCACCCACGATCATTACGCGTTCCTTGTCGGGCAGACACTGATTTGCATTTTCGCAGGTGCCATCCACTCGGTTGTATTTGCCGGCTTCTCAGCTGAATCATTGCGCGACCGCATCCGCGACTGTGGCTCTCGTGTGCTGATCACGTCGGACGAAGGAAAGCGCGGCGGCAAGACGATCGCCACGAAAGCCATCGCGGACGCTGCGTTACAATCTCTTGCCGACGAGGGTGATAAGATTGTTGAGCATGTCTTGGTCATGAAGCGGACGGGAGGCAAGGTCGCTTGGACGGAAGGCCGCGACAGCTGGTGGCACGAAGAGATGGACAAGGTCCCCAGCTACTGTCCGCCGGTGGTCATGGCCGCGGAGGATCCGTTGTTCATTCTCTACGTGAGTGCCGAGCGGTTATTCCTCGGTTTTTCATGGCTTATTCTTCGCCAAGACTTCTGGATCAACCGGAAAGCCAAAGGGCGTTGTCCATACTACCGCTGGCTATCTTCTTGGCGCTGCATTGACCGTCAAATACGTCTTCGATGTGCACGAAACAGATGTCTTCGCGTGCATGGCTGATGTTGGTTGGATTACTGGCCACACGTGCGTCTTGCTTGGTGTTCGATTCTTCTTTTTTTGCTTATCGCAGCGTCCAGATACATTGTCTACGGTCCTCTTCTGAATGGCGTCACCACGCTCATGTTCGAGAGCACGCCTGTTTACCCAACCCCGGCCCGATACTGGGAAGTGGTGGCCAAGCACAAAGTGACCCAGTTCTACAGTGCGCCAACGGCTATCCGTCTACTCAGGCGGTGAGTTGCATTCGACGTTACCACCGACGAACACTGAGAAGTAACTTAGGCTTGGCTCCCACCATGTCGACGGGCACGATCTTTCCACTTTGCGAGTCCTCGGGAGTGTCGGCGAGCCGATTAATCCGGAGGCCTGGGACTGGTACAACGAAAACGTCGGGAAGGGAGAATGTGCTGTCGTTGATACTTTCTGGTTCGTCGCTTCTCTTCCGCGGTCGAAGCAGCCAAGCTCACCATTTACCCCTCGCAAAGGCAAACCGAAACCGGTTCGATCGTCATAACGCCATTCCCGGGTGCGGTTCCGACGAAGCCGGGTTCGGCAACCGTGCCGTTCTTCGGCCAAGTGGCGGTTATCGTCGATGCCGTGTCCGGCGAAGTCCTCGAAGGCAACAATGTCTCCGGTGTGCTGACGCTTTCGGTTCCGTGGCCGTCTATCGCACGAACTATCTGGAAGGATCACGCCCGGTACTTGGATACCTACATGAAGCCGTACCCGGGTCTCTTCTATACGGGAGACGGCGCTGCCCGGGACAAGGATGGATACATCTGGATCAAAGGGCGTGTCGATGGTGTGTTGTTATCTTTTATTGATGGCGACGATCGGATCTAATCTCCTGTCGATTGTAGATGTCATCAATGTCTCTGGTCACCGACTCTCCACCGCGGAGATTGAGAGCGCGCTGATAATGCACAAGGGCGTCGCTGAAACTGCCGGTTAGCCTGTGTCACGTCATATCGCTGTGACTACTCTGATGCGTTGCCCAGTGATCGGTACCGCTGACGAGCTAACCGGTCAAGCGGTGTACGCTTTCGTCACATTCAAACCGTGAGCCCATGATTCCCGTGGAGCTACTGCGGTCTGATGGTTCTGTAGCGAGTTTACCTACGACTCCGCCGACGAGGCCAGCCTCATCAAGGAGCTTGTTCTGCAAGTTCGCAAAGTAATTGGCCCGTTCGCAGCGCCCAAGAAGATATACATCGTGCCAGACTTGCCCAAGACCCGCTCAGGCAAGATCATGCGCCGAATTATGCGTAAGATCGTTGCTGGGGAGGGGGATCAATTAGGTGACTTGTCCACCGTTGCCGAACCAGGAGTCGTCGATGTCATCAAGGCTAAGGTGGCGGAAAGTGCTTGAGGCTTGAGTCGGGGGATGTTTCTCTTTGGGGTCGCGAACGTTAAATAACACAATGTGTATGTAAATTATGTCTTGTTACTTACTTATCTGGAGCTGTTTTAAACAGTTCCTGTTACCTTCTTGGCGTCGGGATTCACTATGCAAGTCCTGTCGAAGTGTTCATTTGGATTGGGCCAAGGTTGGCCTGGCCGGGTCATCACATGTTTGTCGAGACTGCTGACCAATGGATAGGATGGACGGATATCCGGCTATCACTGTCAGCTGTGGGTGGTATATCTGGACCAGAGTGCTCACGCTCTCCATCGTCTCTTCCCAGACAGCAGTCAGCGATGCCATCCATCCCACCGGGTATCCGATACATATCCAAACACCTCCCCAGACTGCTCTCCCCGGCATTGCTCACATATGCGTCGATCCATGTCCTGCAGGCTTTCGACATCCAACTGCCGTTTCCGAGCTGGATTGCGTGCCTCTTGAGCGGCCCTCTTGTCCTTACGCTCATCGTCCAGCGGCGGGACTGGTTGGACGCACGGGCGGCGGCGAAGAATGGCGCCACCATGGGTCCTGTGCTTCCCGGTTGGATTGGCGGCGTTCAGATGTTCTTCGTCAAGATGATCGACATGTATCCGGGTGCGTCGAACACTCCCCCCTCCAGTTCATCTTCAATGATTTACTCATTGCCAGCGGAGGGAATGAGCATCGTCCTTGCCAAGGACGCCTATACTACGCGAGTGCGGTTGCTGTTCCAGAATCGGGTGAGCGGACATCTCTGACTGGAATACATGCAAGCACTGGGTCTGATTTTCATGAAGACGATCACAGCGGACCCTCACAACATAAAGACAGTGCTTGCCACAGAGTTCAATAGCTTCGAGAAAGGTTCGGAGTTCCAAGAGGTATTGGGGCCCTTGCTTGGCACAGGAGTCTTCGCGGCGGACGGTGTGTCACAATATCATCTCTCGGTGTCTACCTAAACCGCTCACGGCATTTCTAGGCGACATGTGGAAGTGAGAAAAAGCGTGAATTCAACATGAATATACTAAAAGCTCGTACCGTAGGTTCCATCGGGCCATGACCCGTCCTTTCTTCCATCGCGAACGGATCAGCGATTTCGAGCTATTTGACCATCACGCAGAAAACGCGATTGGACAATTCAAAGCAAGACTCAGAGAAGGTCATCCTGCAGATTTTCAGGTAATGCTCCCTTTGCATTGGGCTCGCACCCGCACCGCATCTGGGCTGACCCCGGCCCAGGATATGGTCTCTCGTTTCACCATGGATGCCGCGACTACGTTCCTGTTCGGCACCAACGTGAACACTCTCGAGGCCGGGCTTCCCTACCCCTTCTATGCCCCAGCAGCGGAACCTGCTGCAGCCGGAAAATCTCATCCGTCCAGCGCTTTCGCGGCTGCCTTTCAGCAGGCTCAGATCATTGCTTCCGCTCGGAACAGACTCGGCGAGCATTGGCCGCTACAGGAATTCTGGGTGGACACTATGGAGGAGCCGATGAGTGTTGTTCGCGCTTATCTGGATCCCATACTCCGAGAAGCGATCGAGAAAAAGAGACGCTCTGGTTCATTCGAGAAGGCAGACGTGAATGGGGATCGAGAGGTGCAAGAGGGAGAGACGTTGTTGGAGCATCTGGTCAACTATACTGAGGGTGAGTTGGCTGATGCATGACGTGCCCATCTCAAAGCTGCCAGATCATACCATCCTCCGTGACGAAATCCTGAACATCACCACCGCTGGACGCGATACCGTCCGTATCAGCACCTTCTCTGCCTTTCCTCCTGCTCTAAACTTACCAACAGACCGCGTGCCTTCTGACATTCACGGTGTATATGCTTGCAGAGCATCCCGAGGTACTTTCCAAGTTGCGCCAGGAGATTATGGACAGTGTAGGCTCGACCCGAGCCCCGACCTTCGACGACTTCCGCACCATGAAATATCTCCGCGTTAGTTCTCTTCCAACGATTTTTTTCATTCCACTGATCTCGTGCAGGCGGTTCTGAACGAGACTTTGCGACTATATCCACCGGTGTTCGTATCACCAACACCGTTTATTTCTTGTTCGCAATCTCACATCTTACCCACAGTCCTTTCAACGTCAGAACTGCCTGCAGACCTGCCCTGTTCAGATCGAGTCCAGATGGCCCCCCGATTCACGTGCCAATTGGAACGAGGTGGGATTTTTGTTTTCGTGCCCTAAAGCACCCATAACATCAGACAGGGTTGTTTTCACCCCTATCGTGATGCACCGCCGAAAGGATCTCTGGGGTCCAGATGCCTTGAAATTCGATCCAGCCCGGTTCTTGGATGAACGTGTTCACAAATACCGTGCGCCTTACCTCTAAAAATCTCCTCCGCCCACTGATTATGAATGTTCTCCGAAGTGACTCCGAATCCATTCATCTTCCTCCCGTTCAACGCTGGTCCTAGAATCTGCCTCGGCCAACAGGTAGGACATCTTTCTGTGTCTGGAAAAGATGTCCCGGGCACTGAGAAATATTCACCTCAGTTTGCCTACCACGAAGCCTCGTTTTTCCTCGTGCGGCTCCTCCAGTCGTTCTCCGAGATATCCCTCGCTCCCGCAGCCCAACCTCCCGCCACCCGTCCCCCCGCCTCGTGGAAGACTGACGATGAAAGCGGCTGGAAGAAGGAAGAGAAGATTTGGCCGAGGTCGCACTTGACGCTTTACGTCAATGTAGGCCATATTTCGTTTGCTTCAACGGCGAGTTGTCTGATCGAGTTCAACTTCAGGGCGGATTGTGGGTTACCATGCGCGAGGCGGAGGCAGATAAAGCAGCAGCTGGGACTTCAGGAAGCTCTTGAAAATTTTTTCACGGAAAACACGTACCCCCCACTCTCTTTTAACTCGAGCAAAATTCTTGTCACAAGCTCCAATCGAACAAGCACATGTCGAACATTTGTCACGTGACATCACGTGCAACAGCTCAGATCTTCTGCTGACCAAGCATGCCTACCCCGGCTGAACGGTTCGAATATGCTGATGATCGACCTTTGGCTTCCCTCGATCCCGCCCTGAAATCCGTCAAGGGGATTCGACGGTTATGCCTTCGTTCTCCTTATCTCTATCGTGCTGATATCGAGAATCCTCCTTTCTGACATGACAATGTCTCTCCGTGAGATCGACTGGTAGAAGCATCAAACATTTCTTTACGGTATACCCAGGCTTATGCACTGCGCGATCATGCGCCTTCAGGATTTCTGCCACGAGCTGTTTGCTCACGAGTGTCCGTTCATCCGTGGAGCAGGTGATCTACAGATAGGATGTTTACCACCAGAGACGGCTTCAGATCGCTTGACGACAACCGAGAGTCATAGATTCCGAGCTTTCGATGCAGATTTCGTGTGCGTTCATCTGAGCGCCTTACGGCGAAAGAAATGTGATGAAGCGCGTATAAAGATAGCGACGCAGAGCAGCGAGTTGTCTGTCCCGTTCCACTTTCAAGTTTCTGACCTGGTGTCATTTCTCCCTTTTCTTCGTCGCTGATTTTCTTTGCTTCCTTCCATTTCTTCAATAATCCACACAAACTATGCTCATTTCTCTCCCTGTCGTCCTCAGCATTGTGTGCTCCATCCTTACCACGGTTCTCGCGACTCCGTTGGGTTCGCGCTCTGTGAGATCAATCTTTCTGGAGACTCACTTTTGATTAAAGGTCCCAAGCTGGTGTTTGAGGCCCGTCTCGACACTGGCCCTCTGATCGCCAGCTGCAGCGAACAGAACACGACGAAGCTCGCATCTTTCATCCAGCTGACGCAGCAATTGCTGGGACGTTCGAATGCCACCTCGGAGTAGGTTTTTCCTCTCTTACCGATGCTGAAAGAAAATCTCAACGTCATTCTGCAGCGTTACCACTGCGAACAAGCTCCTCGACAATGCCTTTACTCTCGCTGACGGACTACAGAGCA
Source organism: Mycena citricolor (assembly GCA_963692855.1). Classification (NCBI taxonomy): domain Eukaryota; kingdom Fungi; phylum Basidiomycota; class Agaricomycetes; order Agaricales; family Mycenaceae; genus Mycena; species Mycena citricolor. The sequence goes on along the minus strand of CAVNYO010000014.1, from coordinate 209,297 downwards.
TCGCTGTTTTTCCTACGCTCGCAGCGCAGCCTCTGGCGGATACGCTCCCTCAGATGCAAGGATTGTTGACCCAGGCTCGGGATGCTGTTAAAAATGTCACAGCGTCAGATTTTAATGATTCCTTGACGCTTAGCTTGCTGAAATGTTCCTCCAGGGTGCATGCTGATTTGCTCGTGCAGGCACAAGGCTTCCTGGGCAAAGCGGTCGCTCAATCCCAATCACTCAACTGCACCAACCTGCCTGTCAACGCAACTCCGAACCCGATCCGTTCGGTCGCCCCCACCTTTACTGTGACCGTGAAAGCGGCGACGACGGTCGGAACCCAATCAGCGTCGGCTACGAGTGTTGTCCCCGTCCCAACAGTAGCGGGACTTTACGGGCAGGGACCCTCGGAAAAGGACAATGCAGCTGGATCAGCTCCGAACGGAAACGCGGCGGCCGCCGTAGTCATGCCCGACGCAAAAGCGGGAAGTGCTTCGCGCCTCAACGCGCTATCGCCTATGTGCCTCTTGATTCTGCTGTTCACTGTTCTTCTGGTATGACCGTGAACAAGTATTCAGGCGGACTTCGCGAGCCAGCGAGTTTTTGCTGTTTTATAAATTACTAGTGCATGAATGGGAACTGATTGGGTCAAAATAAGTACCGAATCCGATCACGCAGGAAGCGGATGCAACTCTGACTGTGGTGATGAAAGAAGGGCACGTGACAGCCCAGTTGGATGGGTAGTTGAGAAAACTGCTGATAAATGAGCCGGGACCGGGATCGCTCCTGCAGGTCAGGGAGTCCTTGCCGGTGTAAGGGTTCTGCATGGGCCAAAAAAACCTGTCCGCGGCCGGTCTCGAACATGGCCGCATCGCCTGTCACCTGTCAGCGGGCTCTAGACCCTCGTGATGTAATGTAGCCCAGGTAAAAATCACGCGCCATTTTTCCACCTTACATTTTTGATTCACTACATACTTCCACCACCTCACGCAGACCTCATTTACACCGATAATATCCATGTCTACAAGCCCCAAGAAACCCTCGATATCGGGTATGAAATTGAGCATGCCTCAATGTACGTCCCTTCCACCCTCTCTACCTGAGGTCGTCGTTACGGAGCTGTGGCAGATACACCCGAGCTCGAATACACCATTGACCTCGGCGCCGAGTCCTCCGAATCCCGTCCTATCACGCCTGTCCCCCAGTTCCGCGAGGTGACGCGAAAACGCAATTGGCGCTCATCGAGTCATGAGCGGGACCAGACGCACGGGTCTAGCGCCTACGACAAGGAAGGGCACTGGAAGGTGGCAGAGCGGGGAAGACTCGAGGCCTTGCGGGACTGTGGAATTTGGTGAGCATACACGCGTCATTCGGCTCTACTCCTGCGTCTGACCTCCGTCGTCCACAGCGAGGAAGTGGCAACCGAGCCTCTGGTGACCGATTGCTGCGGGGCGCTGTTTTGCCGAGAGCATATCAACGACGTACGTGGACACTTCCTTCTCGCCCCACTGTTTTATACGAATCTCTACTAGTGGCTCTATGGTCCTGCTTCATCACCACTCTGTCCCTCGTGCCAGAAGACCTGCATGGTCCCCGCCATCGACTCAGCTTCGTCATCCTCTTCACTGGCATCACACTCCGCAGACCGTAACCGCACCCTCTCGCGCTCGCGCTCGTCCTCACCACCTGTTACGATTGAGTCTCCTGCCACTCGTCGTTTTGCGCGAATGGAGTACGACAGCATTGTCCGCCTGATCAGCATTGCCGTCAGTGCGCTTCTGTTGCTCGGCGTATTGAGCCGACGTGGGCTGGATGGCAACACTGACGGGTTAGCGACGACGTATCAGTCCGGTGATCCCAGCCTGTGAAGATGAATGTCATGGGGCTTTTCTCCGAATACCTCATCCGTACTTCAACGTGCGGTGTTATTTCGTTCTCTTTTCTCTGCGTCTCCCACATGTGTAGTAACTGTCGTGTCTATATTGTATCCATTAGCGATTTCATTTTCATCGCCTCTCCCCGGCGTGGGTTTGGGCATGTCGGGGAGTCGGTCAGCAGCCCGGTGTCACATTTCATGGTAGTTTTGTTCTACCCAATACTCGTATCTATGACCTTGAAATGCGGTTGGAGTCGTAAGATACCATTGCTTCGTCGGATTTCTCGCGCCGGCTCCCAAATGATTTGGAAGGTAATTTCATAGAATTCATCATTGCGAGTAGAATCTAGGATTAGACAATGAACGATCATGAGCAAGTATTTCTGGGACTGGCAGAGCATGCTCGGACTTAATCGAGAACGTCTCGGCGACCTCACAAAGAAAATTCATCCGCGATTCGATTCGAAGGAATTTTTCAATGAATAAAAATATCCCAAAGGTCGTCACAAGCATAGAAACCCGGAATGAGACAGCCCACCGGACAATGGAAATGGATGATCACGTGGAGATCCCACACGCAGGCACGTGGTGCTTTGTTGAACCTTTGACTGAGAACCACGAAAAATGGACAACATTTTGTAATTGATTCTGAACTGAAAGATGATATAGAGAATCCGCCAAGTGTATCGGGGTGCTATGTTGAATTTTTGACTGAAACCACAAAAATGGACGAAATTGTGCAATTGATTCTGAGATTATATATAGCATAGACAACCCGTTAATTTACAATAGATAGAGTGCGTCGCATATACATGATGGACGGTTCAGGCAGCGAGAGACGTGATCGAAGCCGGAAGCGCGTTGTAGATGGGACACAGCTGGTTCCACTCGGAGGTCGGGATCAGCTCCGACTGCCAGTCGGGCACGTCCTCCGCGAACACGATCGCGAAACCGGCTTCCAGATGCCAGTCGATGTGGCAGTGGAGGAACCACGCTGCATAAAAACAATCATCAGCTCGACTGATCGAATCAAGAACCCAGGGCGGGACGGGAAAACGGAGACTGACGTCCTCGGTTGTCCGTGAAGAAGCGGATGGTGACATTGTCGCCGGCGTTGCCGATGTTAACGACGTCGCGGCGGGCGGGGTTGACGTAGTTGTAGGTGCTGCTTCCGGCGGAGCGGATGACATCGAACGCGTGTCCGTGTAAGTGGAAGGGGTGCTAGGGAGCCCGTCGTCAGCTTCCGCGCTGGGACACACAGAGAAACACAGAGAGAGAACTGACGCCACCACCAACAACGCCTCCTGCGAGCGTGATTTCGACCGACGCAAAGTGCGGCAGGGTGTACACCGAGCCGTTGGGGAGCAGCGACTGTGCGTTCTGTGCGCCGGACAGGATCTGGAGCAGCACGGGCACGGTGGGTGGCACAAAGGATGCGCCGTTGATCGTGAACTTGAACGTCGTCTGGCAGGCGTGATCAGCAGTCGAGCGCACACCCTGCAACGTCGCTGGAGCGCACCAAATCAAACGCCAAAGCCAGATTGATCTGGACGTCGGCACCACCGATGAAAGCACCGCCGGGAGCACCAGGATTCACGAGAGGGTGGAGGTTGACCTCGTTGACGAGCCCGTTGACTGAGGTGTCCTGCGAGGTCGTGGGCTCGGAAGAGTTCGCTCCTTCGTCTGGAAAAATCGTGCTTGCTCAGGACGGAACCACGGGGATCGCTCGTGGAAGGCTGACTTACAGCGGAGAATCGCAGAGTTGATGCCCCCGGTGAAACCAGCGGGACCGGTGTTCGGGGCGGCGCGAATCCAGTAGTTGTCGACAGCTTGGTTGGCAGTCAGGATGAACGAATACCGCTGGGCTGGAAAAAAAGAGTCAGTTACAGCCGTTCGAAACGCAAGAGCGAAGTCGAGCTCACCTGCGTAGATCTGGATCGAGTCAACGCTCAGCGGTTGGTGGAGGATCCCGTCCGCCTCGATAATGGTCAAATTGGTGTGACCGTCGATTTGGAAAACGTAGTTGGAGTCGCAGGCGGTGTTGACCAGACGGAAACGGTAACGCAAGCCTTGCTTGACGTTGACCACCGCGAGGGTTGTGTTCGTGAGCGTCGCCGCGGTCCGTCCAAGACCGTTGATGAGCATGGAGGATGGGACACTGTAGTTTGGGCACATCAGAGCTCGATCCCGAAGCTGCGCACGTCCAAGCACTGACCCGACACCCGCCACGGTTTCAGCAAAGACGTTGTACCAGTCGGACAGGGTTATCACCGTCGATTCGTCGTCGACATCGTACTCCGAGAGGTATGCGTCCGCCGGATCGTAGATGACCATCGCGCCGCGCAGACCATCGCAGTACTGGGTAGCGAGGTGAGAGTGATACCAGAATGTTCTGGTTGATCGGATTCAGACGAAGTTCGAGCATAAACGACACGGAGTTCACACACCCAGCTTGTTGAGACGTAAAATCGTAGGTGAACGAGTTTCCAGGTGAAATCGGACACTGATTGACGAACGCAGGCCCGTCCATGTAGTTCGTCCCATTCTGGAACAACCCGTGCCAGTGCTGCAAGTTGCAGCGAGTCAGCGATCCGATCGAAGAAGGACGTAGATTCAGCGTACAATGGACGTCGGCTCTAGCATGCGGTTGTCCTGCTGCTGATCGACGACGGTGAGCTGAAAGTTGTCGCCGATCTTTCCGGTGACGAGCGGGCCAGGGAACGTGCCGCCGGCGAGAACGGCGGCTCGGGGGACACCATCGGGAGAGATTGTTTTGTTGGCCACGACGAATGAACCAACAGGCCCAATCGTGACAGCGGAGGCGATTCTGGCTGCCGCAGCGAGAGAGATCATCGTTCGGGAGGAGAACATCGCAGCAAAGGTGATCGAAAGCCAAATAGATCCTGAGACCGGTTTTATGTCTCTCTAAGCAGTCAGAGGACTGCATTTATAGAGTTTCGACGGAGAGAGACCATCAATGACATTCTTCCACACGGTTGATCGATAGGGCAATACACGCGCTCTTGTCAGTCAAAGTTCGGATTTGACACCCGGATTCGGCTGGTTGGTTGGATTGCGATGACTGAGCGCAGTGCCGTACAGAGCCAGGAACTCGAAGACTGCCCAAGGGAGAGATTTCAGCCACGCAACAAAGTTATGATGCGATTTCATCGCTCTGAGACATTGCGAGGAGCGCGAGCAAAAAACGCTTGCAGAGCAGCTAGAACTGAGCTCTCTCGGCCACAGAGATCGTTCAACGGAGATCTCGTTCCTTCTCTCTCAGCACTGGGCGGAAGCCTGGTCGCACAGACTGCGAAAACGCTGGTCACAGATCGGGAAAGGGAAAACTTCCGCCGAAATCCCTTACGTCGTTGGTACTGACGAAATGACAGCGGAAAAAGAGCGCGACCTGATGATAGCCGCATCTGAGGTCTTCGACCTGTATCTTGCAATTTGATCGAGGGTAAACGTGAAGCACAGCAGAAGACACGGATGGTCACCAGTCAATGCAGAGGTGTGTCTGCTCTTCATAATCATGAATGATGCTCAGCAGTGAGCCCGCGGCGTAACAAAGCATTGCGTCCAGTCTCCTCTGATCCGTCCAATCTCGCAATCTCGAAGTCACCGGAAAATCTATCGGGTCCGAAACCAACGACGGAAACCGTCGAAGTCTGGGAGTAGTAGTGCACATGTCCTGAATCAGCTTCTGTTGTGAATCGATGTAATGAGCTGATTCAGCTGACTCCACTGGGGTTGCTGGTAGAAACCCGACTGTCGGCACCGCCTCGATCCGATTATTCGCAATCGGCCGGCATTCCTCGGCTTGTTCAACCACGATCCAAGTACATCAACTGTGCCGCCCAATTTTGCCCCAACCCCCTACTACTTTGGGCTAAGTGTTTCGCCTAATGACCCTCAGAATTGGTAAATGTGGTGGCTCACATTTGACTGTATTATCCGGGGTCCTGACGTTGCCTAGTAGTCACTAATTTCGTCGTACCTCGTTGATGGGACATGATCCGAAATACAATATAGCCACGCCATTTCGCATCACGTGCACATTTTACTCGAAGCGTCGGTCGCACCTGGTCCGTTGTTCATCAACCTCAAGCCCTGTTCCCAGCCTCAGTCATTGGCCTGAGAGGAGCTGTGTTTTCAACCCCACTGAACGGACATGACCCCTTGACTGGGATCTGGCAGTTCTTCACTGGAATTTCGCAGCTCTCCTCTCCAGGTCCACCACCGCTTCGATCCTGAAATCAGACTGAGCGGTGTTGCGGGACCGAGGCAGACAGGGCCCCGCCGCGGTGAGTAGCCGGCTGTTCCCCTTCTGGCAAAGAATAAGCTCGACAGCGATGCATGTCATGAAGCCGCCTCTCAAAGACTTCCATTTACCCGCGCCGAAGAGAGGCGGGGTCTCGCCGAAGAGGCCTGCCACACACTCTTTTGGTGCCCTCGAATGCTGTGGTGTGCTTGAGAAGCATTCTTTCCGCGAAGATTTGGGGCATCGAAGGCTCTTCATTTCATAGCCCTGGAATTTTTACCGAGTGATTTTGAATTTGAGACCCTCCGCTTGGCAATCTTCGACGCAGGGATCTCACACCTGCATCTCAAGATGACGCAGAAAATCAAAAGAGAGCAGCCTCGGTCATGTTTCTGTCGCCGATAGCCGCCGGCCCCCGAGCAATAACGAGCTTTGACTAAGTGCCATCTCTGTCGTCAATCCGATCTGATATTTGATGGACAGAGCCGGTGGGTGCCGGCCTATTGCGAATAATCGGATCGAGGCGGTGCCGACAGTCGGGTTTCTACCAGCAACCCCAGTGGAGTCAGCTGAATCAGCTCATTACATCGATTCACAACAGAAGCTGATTCAGGACATGTGCACTACTACTCCCAGACTTCGACGGTTTCCGTCGTTGGTTTCGGACCCGATAGATTTTCCGGTGACTTCGAGATTGCGAGATTGGACGGATCAGAGGAGACTGGACGCAATGCTTTGTTACGCCGCGGGCTCACTGCTGAGCATCATTCATGATTATGAAGAGCAGACACACCTCTGCATTGACTGGTGACCATCCGTGTCTTCTGCTGTGCTTCACGTTTACCCTCGATCAAATTGCAAGATACAGGTCGAAGACCTCAGATGCGGCTATCATCAGGTCGCGCTCTTTTTCCGCTGTCATTTCGTCAGTACCAACGACGTAAGGGATTTCGGCGGAAGTTTTCCCTTTCCCGATCTGTGACCAGCGTTTTCGCAGTCTGTGCGACCAGGCTTCCGCCCAGTGCTGAGAGAGAAGGAACGAGATCTCCGTTGAACGATCTCTGTGGCCGAGAGAGCTCAGTTCTAGCTGCTCTGCAAGCGTTTTTTGCTCGCGCTCCTCGCAATGTCTCAGAGCGATGAAATCGCATCATAACTTTGTTGCGTGGCTGAAATCTCTCCCTTGGGCAGTCTTCGAGTTCCTGGCTCTGTACGGCACTGCGCTCAGTCATCGCAATCCAACCAACCAGCCGAATCCGGGTGTCAAATCCGAACTTTGACTGACAAGAGCGCGTGTATTGCCCTATCGATCAACCGTGTGGAAGAATGTCATTGATGGTCTCTCTCCGTCGAAACTCTATAAATGCAGTCCTCTGACTGCTTAGAGAGACATAAAACCGGTCTCAGGATCTATTTGGCTTTCGATCACCTTTGCTGCGATGTTCTCCTCCCGAACGATGATCTCTCTCGCTGCGGCAGCCAGAATCGCCTCCGCTGTCACGATTGGGCCTGTTGGTTCATTCGTCGTGGCCAACAAAACAATCTCTCCCGATGGTGTCCCCCGAGCCGCCGTTCTCGCCGGCGGCACGTTCCCTGGCCCGCTCGTCACCGGAAAGATCGGCGACAACTTTCAGCTCACCGTCGTCGATCAGCAGCAGGACAACCGCATGCTAGAGCCGACGTCCATTGTACGCTGAATCTACGTCCTTCTTCGATCGGATCGCTGACTCGCTGCAACTTGCAGCACTGGCACGGGTTGTTCCAGAATGGGACGAACTACATGGACGGGCCTGCGTTCGTCAATCAGTGTCCGATTTCACCTGGAAACTCGTTCACCTACGATTTTACGTCTCAACAAGCTGGGTGTGTGAACTCCGTGTCGTTTATGCTCGAACTTCGTCTGAATCCGATCAACCAGAACATTCTGGTATCACTCTCACCTCGCTACCCAGTACTGCGATGGTCTGCGCGGCGCGATGGTCATCTACGATCCGGCGGACGCATACCTCTCGGAGTACGATGTCGACGACGAATCGACGGTGATAACCCTGTCCGACTGGTACAACGTCTTTGCTGAAACCGTGGCGGGTGTCGGGTCAGTGCTTGGACGTGCGCAGCTTCGGGATCGAGCTCTGATGTGCCCAAACTACAGTGTCCCATCCTCCATGCTCATCAACGGTCTTGGACGGACCGCGGCGACGCTCACGAACACAACCCTCGCGGTGGTCAACGTCAAGCAAGGCTTGCGTTACCGTTTCCGTCTGGTCAACACCGCCTGCGACTCCAACTACGTTTTCCAAATCGACGGTCACACCAATTTGACCATTATCGAGGCGGACGGGATCCTCCACCAACCGCTGAGCGTTGACTCGATCCAGATCTACGCAGGTGAGCTCGACTTCGCTCTTGCGTTTCGAACGGCTGTAACTGACTCTTTTTTTCCAGCCCAGCGGTATTCGTTCATCCTGACTGCCAACCAAGCTGTCGACAACTACTGGATTCGCGCCGCCCCGAACACCGGTCCCGCTGGTTTCACCGGGGGCATCAACTCTGCGATTCTCCGCTGTAAGTCAGCCTTCCACGAGCGATCCCCGTGGTTCCGTCCTGAGCAAGCACGATTTTTCCAGACGAAGGAGCGAACTCTTCCGAGCCCACGACCTCGCAGGACACCTCAGTCAACGGGCTCGTCAACGAGGTCAACCTCCACCCTCTCGTGAATCCTGGTGCTCCCGGCGGTGCTTTCATCGGTGGTGCCGACGTCCAGATCAATCTGGCTTTGGCGTTTGATTTGGTGCGCTCCAGCGACGTTGCAGGGTGTGCGCTCGACTGCTGATCACGCCTGCCAGACGACGTTCAAGTTCACGATCAACGGCGCATCCTTTGTGCCACCCACCGTGCCCGTGCTGCTCCAGATCCTGTCCGGCGCACAGAACGCACAGTCGCTGCTCCCCAACGGCTCGGTGTACACCCTGCCGCACTTTGCGTCGGTCGAAATCACGCTCGCAGGAGGCGTTGTTGGTGGTGGCGTCAGTTCTCTCTCTGTGTTTCTCTGTGTGTCCCAGCGCGGAAGCTGACGACGGGCTCCCTAGCACCCCTTCCACTTACACGGACACGCGTTCGATGTCATCCGCTCCGCCGGAAGCAGCACCTACAACTACGTCAACCCCGCCCGCCGCGACGTCGTTAACATCGGCAACGCCGGCGACAATGTCACCATCCGCTTCTTCACGGACAACCGAGGACGTCAGTCTCCGTTTTCCCGTCCCGCCCTGGGTTCTTGATTCGATCAGTCGAGCTGATGATTGTTTTTATGCAGCGTGGTTCCTCCACTGCCACATCGACTGGCATCTGGAAGCCGGTTTCGCGATCGTGTTCGCGGAGGACGTGCCCGACTGGCAGTCGGAGCTGATCCCGACCTCCGAGTGGAACCAGCTGTGTCCCATCTACAACGCGCTTCCGGCTTCGATCACGTCTCTCGCTGCCTGAACCGTCCATCATGTATATGCGACGCACTCTATCTATTGTAAATTAACGGGTTGTCTATGCTATATATAATCTCAGAATCAATTGCACAATTTCGTCCATTTTTGTGGTTTCAGTCAAAAATTCAACATAGCACCACGTGCCTGCGCGTGGGACCTTCACGTGACACCCAGATTAATGCTCCTTTCGGCTTCCTCTCAAATGCTTTTCTGGACCAGGTTACAGTTTATACGACCTTTCATCAAGCAAGGCCATTCATCTTCGTTTCTTATTCATCTCGTCCTTCTTGGACAGCCACCGTCGGCGATCGCCACTTGAGCAATCATTCCGCTTTACCGGAAAATGTGTCAGAGTTCATGACATGAAGACAAGCGCCCAGGCATCCCCTGCGTAGAAAAAATTGATTTCACACTCAAGTTGGTCTTGAGACCGCATTGGTTTTTCATGAGTTTTTCAGTCAGGCTGTTTCTCTCTGAAATCTTCGAGTACTAATTATACGCTCCATCCGATGGAGTCCGATCACTTCCCTCAATAATAATTACTGATTCAATATTATTACAACATTCCAAGCTTTCGCTAGCACGAACTCATCCCAGATTGGTATTTGATCGGTAATTATCGAGAATGCCTGATTCTCTACAGGAATGAAATCGGCACGAAAGCAGGAAATCATTCCTTCGCTCAGTGACTGTACCCGGGCCCATTGTGAGTAGGATAAGTACCCCAGTCATTGGGCTGGGATGCAGTCGCATATGTGGACTGACTGATCGGATACTGCCCAGAGTAATGCTGATCCCAACCCAGTTGTGAAATCTGTTGTTGGAGACCTGGGGCGGGACCATCGAACGATGAATGTGGAGCTGAGTTCGTCGATATGTTGAGGCCCGGACTCGTTTCCAGTCCGAGATTCGGGTAACGGCCATCAGCGTAGCGTGGGTGGCCGCTCGCCGGTGGTGGCCCGGTGTAGGGAAGATCCGGCACGTGTTCTGGAATGACCAGGAGATTTCTGGTAAATCCCGCCTGCGGGATAGAAGGAGGATGAGGAGCCTGAAGATATCCCTGCTGAGTGGGCTCCCGGCCTTGGACACTGGCGTGTTGGGGATCAGCTCTGTGGGATCTGTCCTCCACAAATTGGCATCGGAGCGATTTCCGGGCACAGCGCTCGCAAGGCCCCTGCTTTTTACCATCTGACGGAGGATTGCACTACGAAGAGATGAAAATCTTCGCAGACCCAGTAAAACGTGCAAACGAACTCTGGTCTTGCTCTGGCGGCAATTATTGCATGCTATTAGACTCCGCTGGATATTCGACGTGTACTGCTGCTGATCAGCAGAGATCCTGGCCTGTGAGCGGTGGTAGTCCATGAAAGTGAAGGAATGAGGGTAGGATGGGGTTTTTAGACTCTCCTAGTCGATGCAAGCATATAAATACCAGGCCGATTTATCGAGTGTCGACTCTGCACCGAGTGCAATCGTGGACTGCAACAAGTTCCGTCGGCGTTGCTTCTGACATTGGGCTGTACATTGCAAGATTGTTTCGTTTCGCAGCTTGTTCCGTCAGGGTGGAATCCACTTGGTCGCGGGACGATGGCCGACGGATCACGGAAACAGTAACCAGCACCATCGCGCGTACTCACCATGTAAAGTTTTAATCAGCATGACCGTCTGGGAGAGAAATGTCCTAGAGAGACAGTACGGTGGAGAAGGAATAATAGCCTCCTGAAATCCTGGTGGGGGCCATTATGTCGTCAGTTCAGCTAACGGATCAACGCGTGGAACAGGGCGCAAATTCACACGTGATCCATTATTGGGGCACGTGTAATTCCAAGACCATCTGTTTCTCGGCTCAACGGTATCCCGGTCGAACGATGGCAGTTATATACCGAAGCTCTCCGTGTCCCCGGCCTCGAGATGCGCCCGAGGCCGATGGAAAATCAGCGCTGAGCGCTGGAATGGGCGGGGCGGGGCTGTGAAGACAGGATATTCATACGCGCGCTGATGACAGTGCATTCACTATGCACTCAGTCTTTCTGGCTGTGAGCTCACAGATGGAGCTTCTCTCTCCGAAATATCTCTGACAGCACATTAGAGGACGCCGCTTTTGTAAGTCTGACTCATCTTGTGCAATACTGAGATAGTTTAGCGCGTATCCACGGGATGATCATGATGACTCGCAGCACAGACTCGATAACTCCGTTATAAATGAATGTCCTTCCAGAGAGGCATAACAGCCCACTGCTCAATTACTTTCGACGACGATGACGACTGCTTACCTGGACACATCCTCTTCCTCTCTCATTGCCTGCACCAACTGCCGGGAGCGCAAGACCAAAGTAACCACACCCTTCCATAGTCGAATCGATATGTCACTGATCCGATTTTCCCCAGTGCATCCCACCGGCAAATCTCCAGACCACCAACAGTCCTTGCGAGCGCTGCGTTCGCAAGGGTTTACGATGTCAATATGTCAGGAGCGCCGCTCGTTCATCCCCATATAATCCATCCGCAACATTACCTTCCTCCTCGCCATCGCGCAACACCGGAACCAGTGCGCTTCCGAACACTGGCCCGCCTCCGACCGGCCATCCTAGGCCTCGATACGCGGATGGACAGTACCCAAATTTATCCCTCGGCTCTGGCGCCGGTCAGCCGCAGGCGCAGTCATATCCGGTTCCCACTGCCTACGCCGGGCACGCTCCCAATTTTCAGGCAACGCAGTATTCAATGGCGGGTGGATATTACAACTCGAACACACAGGCAGCGGGCTCGGCACAGCTTGTGCCCATGCCATTCTTTGCGGGACCAGATGCTCGGTACGGGTATGCAGCTGGCCAGGAGGAGTGGAACGCTCACTCAAACCCACCGGGGAACGGGCCAGGACCCGGATATCCCGGAGGTTATGGATATTGATGATGAATTCCCAACCAGACGATGAAGCTGTCCTACTGTACAATACCTAACTAGACCTGCTAAGTAATTCTCAACACTTTTAATGAAATCCGCAATCATCTTCCATGGAAAATTCTCGTGGTAAAATACGCTCATTTAGCTCTTGAATCCGTCGATTGTTGAGCGAATGAAACCTCTGCAATGAGGCGCACCGCACATGGGTGACCGGATCACGTATCGGGACATTGGCATCGGGCGCCAAAGACACGTTAGCGTGACTGCCACTCGCGTAGCACCAGCTACTTTGTGACATTCGGCTTCGCTGCGCTCCAAGATGTCAACTAGGAAATCCTCGAATGTGATATCAACGCCGGAGACACATCGGGATGTCCATTGCGAGATGTCGACCCGCCCGTTCCACATGCGTGGTGTCCACGCCCAAGAACCGGACTTTCATGGGCATCTTGCTGCGGCGATGAGGCCTTCGTGCGTGCTTGACGTGTGCCATATTCGCCCTTCCTCCAGGTTTCTGCGGTGACAGTGGGACACACCCTTTCTCAATCTTCACAAGCCAGTTGTTCAGAATACGGACCTCAAGCAACACATCTTATGCCCCACTCTCATCATCTCTTCTGCTTCCTTCTACTCTCTCAGCCGGGCTTGGCTGGTGCTGGTGAGCTACGTCTCATGTCTCCTTTGGACGATGCGTCATTCACCCCAGATGGACTGCCCCAAAGCGGACTACGCTCCTGCCGCCGCCTGGCAATCCGACTACCCTGGGATTGGAAAACCTGTCCCGCAGATCTCCGAAACCGACACGGAGGGCAAGACGCTCTTGGCGTCGCTCGAGACTCGTATCACAAACATCGAGCCCAAAGGCGAAAACGGCGTGGCGAACGCGAACCTGCAGTCGAGATGGACTATTCTTGATCATGTTCGCAATACATGACGTCCAGGGAGGGGCATTGCTCGACGTGCCGGCTACGCCCGATCCGTCCACACTAGGGTTCGGACTCGACGACGGCCCGGTGTGTGCTCATGACCCGTTATCCGACTGTCGAGGCGCAGAACCAGGAGCTGGCGCTGCTCTGCATTGGGTCGAAAGCTCCGGTCTAGCCACCCCAGGCCAAGCGGGCAGTGGAAGATGGGCAAGAAGCCTGCGTACGTGCATCTCGTCTTGTTTCTGCTTCATTGCATCTGACTGACAGGATGTGGTCGTTAGATTACTGTTCCCGTCGAGCGAGGACTGCATTTACCGATGAGCAAGCGTTCTGAGAGATGTGATGCGCCCTGCATTCGATCGATCACGATGCAGGCGGATCCGCGAACTGGTTTCCTCCATCTCAGCTGTCAAAATCGGAATCAGGAATCAGCGTCGATCCCCCCCATGAGCGACATCGACGAACACCTCAGGCCCCGCCGCGTGTCACGATCTAGCCGTACCTCGCTTGTCAGCGCGCACACAGCACGTCGTCCCAATCGCCATAGTGAAGGGCCGCTCTAACCTATCAGTCGAGACCCTTTTCACGATGCAAACTTTTGCGAATTGTGACTGTTGGCTGCTGGTGGGAGCGGGGGGCCTAGCACCACCCACATCTCCCGCACAGGTCCCATCATCGTAGAGCGTCACGACATCCACGTCGCCCACCGCTTGGAAGGCTGCTGCTGGTTCACCGGCGGTCGGGGGAAACCCCGTCGCGGCGCAACATCCACCGGCCGGAACCCGGTGACATCTCTGCTGCTGAGCAGACAGGGCTTATATAAGCGCTCTGTTCATTGTGTAGCGCTTATTGCATGTGCATTAGGATTCGAGTGGCATCAAATGCATCTACTTGCATTGCAGCGTGACTGTGCCGTTTTTCAGACATCTAGGGAGCCGCAGTGGAAACTTGAATATCATGACAGCAGAGGCAATCCATGAGGTCAGATGGAAGGAGCAACACTTCTGCGATGCCCGTTCTCTAGCTTGAATATGTTCTGAAGATCTTGGCTTGTCGAGGCACATCAGGCTGCCGAAAGTGTTTCCGTGAGAGATCGAGTACGTATCGAATGAAGAATGAAAATGTGCTCGCCACCTGCTTTACATGCCTGATTCAAGGGCTGATTCAAGCCCCAGAATGATTTCGCAATCTCACGCTCAGTTGGACTTCTGTTCTCGGGATTAGAGCACTAGGCAAGGTCGAATCCAAACGCAAGGCTCGGGGGGGCATCGAGAAGGGCGTGATCGAGAAGGGCATCTGGCATTCACACGCCTGACTGGTGCTCTCACATCTCGTTCCCCATGCGATGCTCATGCGCCTGTTTCAATTGAAGCACTCGATAGTCTCCCAGGACATCCATTCCTCCAGGCTTAACCTGCTTCCTTGTGAGGAAAGAGAGGGCGACGATCATTTTGTTCAACTCAACTCCCTGGAATTGACCTCATTGATGGAAACTCCCACTCCATTCTATCACTCCCTAACTCGTAGGATAGTTACCGACACTGGCTTAGGGCTTCATAGCGAATGCATAGAGCTTCATCGACCGTACGTGTGAGATCCTTGCTCTGATCTCCCGGTCTGCGACGTATAGTCAACGCAGTCGCTCTCTATCAGTGTTGTCTGTGCGAATGTATGTAAAACCCGGCGGCCGCTGACTGCGACGGTCTCCTTCCATAGAACTTGTAGAGACCCAGGGATCAATCAATGACCCGTGCGCATTGCCGGATATCGGCGATGCCCCCGGCCTTCCAAATGTATCTGCATCTCCACTGACTGACCCAGACGCACGACACGGTCAAGCATATGGTGCCGCTCTACGAGAGTGTACTGATCGGTAGACGGACACCGTGATTCGCGTGCGAGACCGACGAATTGACGTTAGTTTCAGAGACTGGAGCGAGTGTTTGTCAGATAGACACCACAAGAGAGACGAGAGCTCGGTGTGCTGATGAGTCTCTGGAACTGAGATGGTCTGTCTGATTGCCTGCCGCATTGCCACGAAAATCTGCTCACCATCCGAGGCTGACGCTTGAACGATCCTGTCTGACGTGAATCCGGGAAATCCTAGGGCAGCGACAGTTCTTTCTTTGATATGGTCCGGGATGTGTGAGACTCATGAGGTATTCAGATGTTTACCTCGCTCAGTCTTCCATATTGGGAAGTTTCATCAGGCAACCTCCGAGACCCATCAAATCATCTATCTTCTTCTGCCACCAAACGCGATGACTGCTCGGCTAGTACTTGAGGCCGCAGGAGTCTTCTCCCTCCTTCCTTCCACATCCCCTCACCGATCCTCCTTGAAACATGGCATCTCATTCGACTGCTACATCGTCTTGCTCCCAATCCGACTCAGCTTCGCTGACCACGACCGTGCCTCCAGCTTTACCACACCCGAATCCAGAGCGGAATCCGGGTGAGGCAGCAATGTCAACTCAAGCTGAAAAGGGACGATCAAGACTGCGTATTCAAATCCCTCGCACGCACAGCACTCCGCTGCCAGCCGGTCACGAGCGCCCCATTCCTGCCCTCCCCGCGAAGACACCGTCTTCCTCGTCGTATCTGCAGACCAGATTCTCGTCACTCACGACGTCAATCAAGAACGCCGCCGCGTCCCCGTCCCAGATCATCCGGTCGTACTTCACGAAGCGCTCGACGCCCCGACCACCGTTGAATACCGGTGCAGACCATCCAGAGGACGACGGTGACCGAGTGGAGGACGGATCCGGTGCTGAGCTGGGCGACTATGAACCCACCTCGGCGCTGTCCCCCACAGTCCAGTCTCCAGAACTGCTGTCCGCGTTCGCGTTCAACATCGACTCCGACAGCGACCCATACTCAGGTCCCAGCGGGTCAGACCCCGAGTCGCTGATTCCCGTATCAGCTGTGGAGTCGACCTGGGATGGCTTCGGTCTCGACACCCCTCCGCCTCCGGCATCCCTTGGATCTGGGGAACTCTCGCTGCGGACTGCCGAACCCGGCAGCCCGTCAGAGCGCACGCCCGCCCACGTGCGTTGGCTGCAGCATCTGTGGACACCAGTGTCGCCCGACGATCCGCCCAGTGATAACATGCTCGACGTCAAGTGGCCTGCTTCGCGTGTGAACGTGCCCGGGCCGAGTCCGCCTTGGACAGGGACGACAGAGGATTCGGATTGGCCCACCACCCCGGCGAGTGCCACTGTGCAGACGCCCAATTCTGCTTTCTCCGACTCTTCTGCTCGTTGAATTGCGATACGGCTTGATATTTATTCGTCTGCTCGTGTAACTGACATCATCTAGTTCGTCTTGTTGTCTCTGTGTTTTCTTCCCCTGACGATGCTGCTGTATCTTCTTACTCGATGTATCATCACATTTCAAGCATGGAATGATTGTTACAAGTGAAGAGATCTCCACGCGATTACAACATGAAGATAACTACATCCCGTACAACGTTGTGACAGACTCGGAGGCACTGGCGGCACTGGCACTGGCAGAAGCACTCGCGCTCGATCCAGAGGTGCCCGAAGAGGTCAACGTAGCCGTCTCAGACGGCAAGAAGTAGAGACAGGTGGTGAATACGGCGAGGCTGGGTGTCGGAGCAGATGCAGAGCCGGAAGAGATCGCACTGGATGAGGGGTTGGCAGATAGAGCCGACGAGATGGCACTGCTGGCGGCCGAAACGATGGCACTGCTAGCGACCGCGGAGATCGACTGTTCCAGTCAGAACATGTCTTGGATAGACGAAACATCTGGAAGTGAGCTCACCGACAACGCTGAAGACGCTGAGGCCGAGGCCGAGCCTGAAGCTGTTGCTGAGGCGGTAGCAGTGGTAGGCTACGAGCTACGGTTCAGACCGGGGCACATCATTGCTCAAGCAAGTTACGCACTGTAGCAGAGGCCGGCACCGTGAACTCCAGGGTCAAGCAAGTCTGATAGACACCCAGGACCGTATATCCGCCAGTAGGGGTGGCAGTGGTGCTGGACTGCGCGCCCGAAGCTGAACCACTACTGACGGCCAAGCGGGCCGTGCCCTGCATGAGAAGATCAGTGAGACATGGCGACCGACAGAGACCGAGCGTACAGTGGAGGCAGAGCCAGTCAATGCCGCAGCGTTGACAGATAGCACGGACATTGCCAGAGCGATAGTTTTCGAGAGCATCAGCATGGTGAGATTCGTTGTGAAAAGTGGGGTGTAGAATGCGCAGTCCAGCCGCAGCTCCTTTATACTGGAGAATTGGAGTGCATTACGCAGAGAATATTTGAGCCCGGGTGCGAGTCCATCGGCGGGTACCTGGCAAGTGGTGCGAGGCAGTGCGATCGCGCTCCGCTCAGGCGGTGGGGGCCTCTTGCTGACTCTGAGCCTGACGCGGCTGTGTACTGCGGATCAGTGTCTCGTCTCACGTGAGCTAAGGAGCTTTGACGTCATTTACACTTCACAAGGGCTTGGGTATAGTTGCAACGAGTCATTAGATTCCCGCGGGCTCGAAAACACCGAGAAGTAAATAATGACAATCTGATGGCACCCGAAACAAGCCCTCGATCTCTACTTCATCGCCGGAAACTCCTGAGCCAGAATGAAGCCTGAGATACATTTTTGAGACAACAAAATCAACACTCACCCCCAGCCTATGGGAATCGTGGCAAACAGATTCTTCAAGCTCACAGATGCCAAGCTTCCCAGTGAGGAAATACTCGCGGTCGGTAGCTGATAGAAGGGGTTATCAGCGGCCAACATAATGGAGGTGCGGAGATATCCGGGCATCTCCAAGTCCGGCTCTTTCATCGACCGCGCGATCGACCGGGACTGCGCAACCTGATCATACAGCTCAGCCCCGTAATGTAGAAAACTGCGGACGAAAGAACTGACCGAAATGATCACGGGGTTTAACGTCAGATCTTCGTCAAGTACGACGCCCGCCTCGACATCGACGATAAATCCGAGCGACGCACTACGCGAGTATGTTCCCGGCATCCAATCCGAGCGCGTTCCGATTGTGGCTGGACTAATCGGTGTCTGCGGACCACTGTCCTCACCACCGTCAATCGCGACAGACGGACAGAGGACCTCCCACGACCCAGTCATGGAATCGGTTTTCATATCCACGTCCAAATCCAATACCGACTCGTCGGACGCCTGGTCTTCGACTGCGCTGCTGAGATCAGAGTTTTCATCCGCCGCAGCAATTTCTTGCTCGTGTTCAACCGGGTCCAAGCCTGCTTGGCTGGCGTCCGAGGTGGGTGGGCCGATCAAAGACTCTCGTTCCACGAATTCCTCTTCCATCGATGTCCCGCAGTCAGTGACGCAGTCAACTGTCTGTATCACCCGAGCTGGGGAAGGGTCGATCGGTCCGTGCTCTAGATCGGCGTCGACCTCCTCGACTGCAACGACATCACCGATCTTTTCCTCCTTGATCGCAGAAAGCTCTTGTTCAAATTCGGCGACGAAGGCCGGCCTCTTCTTGTGGACTTCAGTCAGAGGCGACTTGCGCGCTTGCTTGCGCATCGTCGATATAGCGGGAAGCTCGGAAGATCGATTCTTCGCAGGGAGAGGTGGAGATTCGGCCGGCACATCCACATTCGGGATAGCATCAGTTTGTGTCAACGCCCTGCGCTCGTACTCGAGACTCTCGCTGAATACCGTGTCTGACGCGAGAACAGCGTTGACCCCCCCATGGTCTTCAACCCATTTCTTCAGAGAAGGATCCGTCGCATTTGAAGCTGCTTCGGCCAACTTCTGCTCAAGCCTATGATGGAGATCAGTCTGGTCAACTTCTGTGAGACTTCAAGAGACCGACGCCTGTCTGCAGCGCAGTTATTTCGGTTTAGAAGTCAAAGAATGTTGCAAGGCTCACATTGACTGCTGCAATGTATCCGACCTCTTGGGTGGAACCAGCTGTTCGATCCTAATTGACACGATCAATCAAGAACGGCAGCGCTGCATGGGCAAGGCGAACGAACATCCGAAACCTGAGATCTGATCAGTGAACGCGAACGATCGAGAATCCGCACGACTGACATCTTTCCGACAGCGACAGTATTCTCGACATGCATCGCGAAGCCGAGCCTCTCTTGTGAAGCCTTGAACCGCGCCCCATAGTCCAAGAATATCTGATTCCAACTCGAGGCCTTCAGGAATTGGAGAACGCGGCGGGAATTATCATGCTCATTCAACACTGTCAAAGAGATCTAGGTCGATCTCCTTCGCTTGTGAGAGATTCAATCACCATTGTAGCATTCTTCGATATCGTTCTTCATCTCCTGGCACACGCGCTTGATTTCATTTTCGACTTGGCGTCCATTCCGCGTGGTGCGCCTGGGTGCATATTCGCTTGTGAAGAATTCCAGACTGGATGAATTGGCACATCAGTAGCAGCCCGCATCTGATCGATAGTGCGAGCTCACTGGACAAGGGTCGACATCACATCCTTGATCAGCCCGAACAGGATAAGCCGTCTCTGATCCTTATTTCGTCTCGCCATCTCCCTGTCCGCGTAAATTAGCGGCCGCGGATGACAACCGTCAGGCCACGCACTGCATATAGATGAGTTTGAAGGGAAGGAAGGCCACTAAGGTAGCACTGATTAGCTCGAGAGGGCATCTAAAAACAGAGGCGCACATTCTACAAATGGATGAATCCGCGAAATCGTCTGGAGTGCATCCAAGAGAGTAGGAACGCCATTCAACGCGCTCAATTCTATGGCTTGTACATTCGGATCTGTCACGGTTTGCTGCACGGTGGAGTAGGCGGCGGATTGACCGATTGCGTCGATATCAGCTTTAGAACATCCATATTGAGCCAAGGGAGAGTTGAGTTGAAGAGAACGCCCACCGCCTATCTGACCGACAGCGCGGATTAGCTTGTTCTCCGGTCGGACTCCAGGAGGTTCCTCAGCACTCTTCGAAACTTCCGGAGAAGACTCTTTCCCCTCGGACGTCACATTCTTCTGAGCAGCAGTCTCACAGCCTGCAGATTCATTTCGATCTTTGGGTGTATCGGCTGGCGTTCTCGGCGAGGCTGCCCCAGAGGCCTGGGCCTCCTTCGTTTCCTCGGAACTATTGGCAGGTGCAGTGAAAGTGAAGTCTGCGGCTGTTTCCTGGGTAGGGTTGACGAAGACTAAGCTCATTCACTCAATCGTCAGCAGGGCGAAAGCCAGAGCAAGTCGTCGAACGCACCTAACCCTTCGCTCGACTTGGATATCTCCCCAAAGGTATCCTCTGCGTCTCCGGCCACTGCAGGTCGCGGTGGGGAAAGCCTGATCAGCTTTCTCAGCGGACAGGGCCGCATTTGCAGACGACGGGTAGGGGACGGAGTGCAGGGAACAAGAAGACAGAGAGGCCCTGCCCTTAATGTAGAGCACAGACACCGACCGCAGTCGCATCGTGTGGGATATCGAGTCATGGCTTGCAGCCTCCAGGTGTAGTGGTGTATTGGCGACGCGTTTCACAGAAGTCAGTCACTGGTGGGAGGCTCGAGTTCAATGTTCCGGCTCTGCAGCTCTCCGGCCAGCCTTGACGATGCCCGAGACGAGATATAATTGAGATAACGGATGACTTTGTCCAATAGATCCCATTCGAAATATTGGCCTTCTAGTGTGAGCCAAGCCTTGAAGGACGTCGATTCCACAATGAGACATCATCAAAGTTCGGGATCCGCCGGTGGAACGAGCCGTCATTCTTTTCCTCTTCGACCACGCCTGAATGGACGTAACTTGTTGCAGAGCAGAATCGCGGGCCCAGCGCATGAGAAACTTCTCGAAATATCCCAGTCAGCTGTTCTGTCTGGCGTCGCTAAAGCCTGACTATGTCCCGGCGGGCAAGCTCGTGATAGAATTCGACGTGTCGTGTCGTGCCTAGTTTTTCTTTCCACGATGGCGATCGGAGCGCCTAGTCGCATGTAGGGTCGGGGGACATATGATTGCTCGATAGACAATTCAGATAAAGACGAGTGCGTTGTCTCCCCACTGCTACTGCTGCGGAAAGTCATACCCAGGATGTAGATCGCGTCCACCGCAGTCTTTGATCCTACACGCCTTCACACCCACCGTTCCGTCTCGAGTCCCTCGCCTCGCATTCTTGTCGCCTGGCGTACTGCGGGAAGGCTGCAGGAGATATGGGCACGTAGTCATCCGGATCTCGCACTTCTGTCACAGGCCTGCGGAACATGTGCCCAACGGGACCAAGCCCATGCCGGACTTGGTCTTCGCGTCGAGGCGGATGAGCAGCCCTGATCTGTTCAGGCTATGCACGGGAACCGTCTCATCTCGTGTCTGCCGGGCGTGAGAAGGCTCCAGGTTAGAAGGCCCAGTCTGAAGGCACGATGGACGAGGCTTAGACACGATTCGCACCGCACGGATATAACACGGCACGAGCGCACATCGGCTTCCAAACGTCTATGAAGAGATGGCTGGTGCCTTCGGCGAGCTCATGTCCGTATCGTCTGGTGCGCCTCACTCGTGGCCCTCCGCTGCTAGCACTGATTTCGACTTGACGGGGATGCCAGGCTTATCGTGATGAACCACTAATCCGACCCTGCGCTCTGCTTAGCGTCTGTTCCTGTTCTCGCTTATGTGGATCCTGCGAGCCTTGACTTGCGCTTCATCTCATCTAGTTTCTAGCCTGAGCGCATTGTGCTTCTCCAGTGGAAGCAGAAGCTGTGGCCGGCCCACATTAGTGGGCGAAGGTTGTGCTTGATCAGATGCCAGAAATGGAAGACTGGATGCGCCTGCCCGTGCGTCTCAGTGGTGTCTCATCGAGTAAGTGTCTGGTGCTGCAGCCTACGTTGTTTTGACATCACTTCGCAGTGGGCTTTGCACAGGGGCTTTCGATCCCTTCGGATATCGACCTGTCCACGGGACCAGGGGCTTAGGAAGTCGTACGTTTTTGACCCACATAGATCGAGGTGCGTTGCAATGTCTCGTATGTTTTGAGTGTGCATAATGTTCATTTCTCGTAGCAAACCACATCGTACTGCTCCCCGAAATGGGAGTGTATTGCTGTCTCCAAATGGTCAACCTTGTCGCTTGCAGTCATGTCCGACAAGTGCCAGAAGATACGGCTTGCTTCTCGTATGCAATGTAACGATCTGCCGGCACACTCCGCGAATTCGGGGACGCTCTGGAGAACCGGACTGTTCCGCTTCCAGGCCGTCGTCTCAAGGGCCAGGGCAGGTGACTGCATGAATCTTTCAGCCCGTCACAGACCTCAGGCATAGGACATGCGCCATATTGGAATGATGGTCCCTCATTGGGTCTCGCATACTTACACGTACAGATACATTTCTCATTGGCACAAATATGACTACTTCTTGTGCTTCTTTGCCTGAGTGCGCAACCGCGTGATCTGCTTCTTCCATCCGAAGCACTGGGTGCATCCTAATCCCTGCGCTCAACACCGCTACCACGGAGAGCGAAGAGAGGGCTCACCAGCCGCGCCGTGCTTCTTGCACTGATACTCGCCATCCTTGGTCGTCGTTGTCGGCGGCGCCTCAATGCCCTCGCGATTGATGGGGTCAAACCCGAAGAAGGCGTCGTTCTCCTCCCGCCCGTCGTAGTCACATTCGGTGCACTGGGTGGTCGTGTGAGCATGCGGTGCTGCGACGGATATCAGTAGGATCACTACGCACGACTTCCTTGAGATGGTGGCAGAAGATCGCGTCGTTGATCTCGACGGTGGGTGACGGTGGGGACTCGACTTCAGCCATAATAGTGTTCAGAGAGAAGTGGGGATGCAGATGGATGGGGGCTCAGCGGCAAGGAATGGATCAGCGGTGGTAGTGGTGGTAGAGAAGCAGGAGGGGTCTGATTCTCACTGCTTTATATACCTCGGGCGTTCTCGGCCCCTCGAGCTCCCACCTCCTTCATTCGGTGGGCTTGACTGAATGGAGGTATTACCCCGCAATGATCGACCCCGCGTCAGCTGATGTGGGGCAGGCACGTGAAGCGGAAACTAACCATTCCGGTCTGATGATGTATCATGTCTCCAGCCATACTGTAAGTGGAATTCTGAGCAGATGAAATGGACAGGAAGATATCGTAGAGAAGTGAGGGGCAACCGAGAAGGTTTCTGGACTCCGCTGCGCCGCACAGTTCTCGAACTCTGCTGGGCTGGGCGCTCGTTCTGAGTCTCGACTCGCGCATGATTTAGGCCACTCGAGGCGCTCCGCCGTCTCTTCGATTGGTTTCTCTGGAAACAAGACGCGCTTCCTTGCGTCTCGCCATGATTGACAAGAATCACGCGCACGATGTTACGGGCTTCATCAGCACACGTGACGGATGTCTTCCCACCGTTCGAAACTCGTGCACGTGATGCTTGGTTCGATTTTTGGGCTCCTTAATTGAGATACCAGAGTATAGACAAGTCACATAGGGAGTATGTAGTTAGGCTCACGAGTGATGACGGGTTTGTGCGTGGAAGATGAGTCAATGCATGCATGCAATCAATTGAACATGAGGTCCTTCATAATGTACATTATACATCTCAGAGGCAAGGATCCACAGTGCCGCCAGCCCCGACCGCCACATCTCGAGGGCGTAGCCCGCCGAGTCGTAATAAGCATAACAGCCATTCACCGCCAGCACAGCGTTATTTAGAGGTAGGCGCAAGCTCGCGTCGACCCTGGCAGGCGGAGAGGCTTTGACTTTGCGTAATCGTGATGAGCAACTTCTACATTAGACGCGCGCGAATATTCTCGAATCAATCTTGAGTTTCGCGGCGAGGATGACAAATGACCCGAGCATGACGGCGATTCCCGAGAACAGAATCGTGCCGGTGTAGGAGCCCTTACCCGCTTGGAGCAAGGCCCCGGCTGCTGGCCCGCCGGCGAGGGATCTGGGTTTCATGAGATGAGGTGATTGTGATGAATGAAAGTCACGTACGGGAACGAAATGATAGTATACAATAGCCCGATGCGGCTCCCAATTTGCCTGATATCCGATATCTGAGCGACACAGGGTGTAATCACCGAGATGAAGGCACCGGATGTGAAGCCATACGCAGCCGCGAACAACATTAAGGAGACCAGCGACCGGGCAAAGAGCCAAAAGAACACGGAGAGTGCACCGGAGAGAAAAGCAGCGGGGATGAGCAAGTTGAATCGGCCGAAAGTGTCAGAGAGATAAGCTGGGGCGATTCGGCCGATAACGCCACCAGCGTTCATGACTGCCAGCACGGGGAATGTCATGTTTTCGGGAACGTGGAGATCGTGCGCATAGTCGACGATGAAAAAGAAGGGGACAAAAAGACCTGGCGACGGGACGAGCTTAATAAACGCACGAAATGAAGGGCTGGGGTCGTACCAAGAGCGACCAAACTGCTCCCTGCCGCGAGCAGCATGAACCGACCATCGCGCAAAGTGTCTTTGACCCGGCAGGCAGCCCCGCGCTGTTTTGGAGGTGCATAGCGTGTGACCGTGGCCAAAGCCACACAACATAGTGCGCCACTTATCAGGCCCGAGATCCGGACGCCCCATGCGAAGCCTACGCGTTCGAACAATCGCTGCAGCATAACTGGATACATCACGCCACCTATGCTGTTTCAGATGCAGGCCATGGCTCGGCAGATGCCTAAACGCACCTAGACTCGAGCCGGAGGCAACTACACCGAGGGCTGTGGCGCGATACTTGCAAAAGTATGTCGACACACTCGACAAAGAGGGATAGAACCTGCGGCGGGTCAAAATAGGATATCAGGAGGAACCAGCCGAACGCACATCAAGCCAACACCCAGCCCAAAAAGAATGCCCTGTGCCAGCAAGTATTGGTAATACTGCGTCGAGATGCTCGTTAACATTATCCCCAGCACATAGATCACTGTCCCCGCAAGCATGATCCACCGCGGGCCATACACATCGAACACCTGCCCGATTGGTCCGCCCTAAATGAGCAGCTGAATCAGGCCCTGAGAGAGCGGCAGAGCACAAGCCACGCACCGAAAAGAAGAATATCCACAGCTGCAGCGACCCAATCCACGCAATAGTCGACGGCTCCAGCGCACTGAGCTGATGCTGTGAGTACCAGGCCTGGAACGTGCCGAACGTGTTCATCTGTCCAAACGTGCAAAACAGCGCTACGAAGGCTCCAAACACGGTCAAATAGCCCTGTGCGCATCCTTCGGGAAACTGCGGCGAGTGGTTGAGGTGATACGATGAGCTGGCGAGATGGGATGCGGTCGTCGTCGCCTTGACGGTGCCGTCGAGCGAGTGCCGGAAATCCGACGGATTGCAATGCTGCCACGACATCGTGTCGTCGTCGCCTTTTTCAAAATCGGCCATCGGGATGATCTGTGGGAACGACAGAGTGGCGGAGGTTAATGCTGGGCGGGCAGAGGAGAGGAGAGGGGGGAAGAGGAGAGCCCGGCGGATAGGGCGGCGGGTTCGGATGGAGGCGGGAAAAGCGAGAGCCAGGCACAGGCAGCTTTATAACTAGCTACAGCCCGAGCGATCCCGACAGGCCAGGAAGCACTCTCGCAGCAGTAAGAAGGCAGCGCAGCGGTAGTAGCAACCAATCCTCCGGTGGAGAGGAGCAACACAGCAGGAGAATGAAGAAAGCCAAAGCCAAAACCCAAGCACAAATGGGCTCAGTCTTTGGCTTCCCCCATCATGCCGTGCACCGCGAAACGAGATTGGAGGAAGGGGTCGCGATCAAGCTTTGGGAGAAGAACTCACCTACCACTACTGTTCCACCGCACACAACCCAAACAGCGCGGAGTACCGTACAACCCGGATATTCGAGCCTGTATAGCTAATTGATGACACCCCGGGTGTGGACGCCTTCTTCGTTCACCCAAAAGCGTCGCTGCGT
This sequence comes from Mycena citricolor, assembly GCA_963692855.1. Lineage (NCBI taxonomy): Eukaryota > Fungi > Basidiomycota > Agaricomycetes > Agaricales > Mycenaceae > Mycena > Mycena citricolor. The sequence continues at coordinate 183,054 of CAVNYO010000014.1, read as the reverse complement.
GGCAGGAGCTTCCCGTTAGAGATGATTGGATTCCAGAACGAGAGAGCTCACAGTGAGATCGTAGGCGAATCCATACATCCTGTGCCGTTCGAGAATATAAAGCGCGAAGCAAAGGGGCATATGCAACACATCGCCGCGGACGACGGAACATTCCATTCCTTCCATCCTCGGCCCACGCAATGGAAGGCGCGGTGGCGGCGCTCTGATTGTCATTTCTGCAGAATGTCGTTGGTTGCGCTCGTATTTCACAGTCCTTCTGTGGGGCTTGGCTCCGAGTGCATGAAGAGAAGGCTGAGCTTTGAGCTCAAGGGATAACGAGAGCAGTTCGACGGTGTTTACCTCACCTGATACCCGAGTCCGATAGCCCGACAGAACTACGGATAATAGGACAACGTACGGCGCTTCCTATAAGCATATCAAATGTCCAACAACCGAGATTTCACCCCATTACAGCACCCTACGCTGTCCAAACACAATTTGAGTTGACAGAGCTATTACATTCTTGACGACGAAACAGATACATACCATGCCAAGTCGAGGCTCGTGGCTTACCCTCGCCCGTCCGAAACAAATGATGCCCATGTTATAATACATTCGCTGCCCCTCGCGCCCTCGATCCACATGCCCTCTCGAGTCGCCAGTCCGTGCTCAACGCAGTGCCGGGTATCGGGGCTCAGGTTCCCGCCCTGCAACGAGAGAAGATAGCGGGGATGAAAGCCAGACCCATGCAAAAGCGCGTCCTACACTCGTTGGAGAGCAAGCGTTAAGCATTCTGACTCCGATCATCTCCCCCAAAGCCGAATGCGTCGGCATCGTGGGTGGTGGTAACGCGGCATGGTGGAGCGTACATGCACTCGAAGGGAAGAAGGTGAATGTAAGGCCGGGCTTCAAAGGACCTTTGGATCGCCGGTGCGATCCCAGCCAACCGTGCGCTCTGACACAGGGCCATGGCAAATTTTGCAAGGCAGGGGGGTCGGATCAGGCCAGTGATGCGTCACCGGTCGCTAGGACGACATACATGAATCGCGCAGCGGTAAATTAGGCATCAACTAGCTCTGGGATTCTGTGTACAATCAGTGCTTTGCACCCAAAAACCACCGTACTCTTCATAAGGATCGCAGCTCGCTCAGGAAGCTGCGATCCTCTCGAAGAGCTCTCTCCGCTGTTTCCTCCAATGATTGGATAGTGCGCGATACTGTCGGGATAGACATCGTTCCTCCCACTCCTTGAGATTCTTCACCAGGGCATACAACCAGTCCCACGACTCGCGTTTCCGCTTGACCTCCGAGAGCTGATCATCGACGTGCACCTCCTTCAACTCGTGCCTACGCTCAAACATCTTGCCGACCGACGAAAAACCCAGAGCACAACGATGGTGCCTTGTCCTTCTTTGCGGCCATCGAGGAGGACGGAATCAAGTCCGCCATCCGACGCATTCCTCTGCAGACGAGTCAAGGATACCCTGAGGACGCGGCCCAAGCCGCACAGCATCGGGCGGAGGAGCAAGATTCAGCACAGAGCGAAAAGGGAGATAGATTCCAGAGCGGGCAAGAGCTTAAGTGCCGTCTTCCAGGACTTGATTGTTGACTGGCCATCTACCCGTGCGTCGAGGTAGGTCATGTCGTTGGTCGGAAACGTCTTGAGGCTCTTCGTCAAGATCGAGCAAAGGGCAGCTTCATTAGCGTGATGAATGATGAGCCCCAGCTGCACAAGATCCGTGTCAATCTTCGTCGCAGAAGATATGAATGCGCGAATGCTTAGATGGAAACGTCGGCCGTCTTCGTTGACATACGGTGGGATGCTGAGTGCCCGCAAATTGGGTGCGCCAGAATTCGCGTTTGCGTATGGGAAAGAGCAGATCTGAAATATCTACACCGCGGAACACCCCAAAGTCCAAGATGTGTAGGCGCGTGTTTGGATGAAGGCTCGATTGCGTCAAAAGGTTCGCGGAGGTGACGATTTCCTCTTGAATCTACAGGAACTCGAATTTGGGGAGCCTAGCAGTTGGGCGTGTCACCCCAACTGACGCAGATAGAGCGTTCGTTCTGAGCCTGAGAACTTCGAGATCCGGACAGGCCTGGAAGGTGGACAGCGGTTGAGACAACGTCGTGGAGCCGGACGGATCGGAAGAGGTATGAGGCGATGTCGAGTCGAGTCAGTCCCTGGGCTGCGGGGAAGTCGACCGGAAAGTCTCGCAGACAGAGATCCGTCGGCATCGATGCCGCCCACCCAGGCGAGCAGTTGGTAGAGCGGCAACCGTACCCCCGGTTTCCCTCCCTGTTTCTCACTCCCGTCGATGCCCAAAGGCCCAAAGTCCGGCAGCTCCCGGTCGCCTTCAACCAGCCCAGACAAGCTTCACGCATTCAGACGCGACCAGCCCAACCGTAATCTCCTAAATCTGCTCCCGCACGCCTTCGACATGAGCGCGTCGAGCTTGAATGAGAGGTTCTGTGCCCGGCTAGTATACGCATGCGCGTGCACATCCGATGGAGCAGTGCCGGCGCGCTCGGGCTCTGGTACGGCAGGAAGTGTCTTCGGTGAGACCAGTACTCGTGTGCGGCGTCGGCATATGCCAAAGCGTCTGCTCCTGCATGACCAGCCTGTATATGGGCGTGGCACATGAACACGAGCGTGCATCCCTGGACTGAGTCGAGCGACCGCTCGCGAAGGTGTGGACGTGCACGATACGCGAAAGTACGGAGATGGGTCTCAGGCTGTTGATGACGGAACTGGATGCTGTAGCTTCTGTGTGGTGCTGGGCGATGGCTTTCCGGAGCGCTTTCCGTCGCTTTTCTGGCTGGAAGTTTTTAAACGCGCTTTATTCAGCACCAAGGGAAGTCGCTCACGATCTCGAAATCGCAGAAGGAGAGCAGGATGGGCATTCTATCAGCGGGGAGATGATAGGACAGCAAAGGGTCAGACTTGGACCGGTGGGTGATGGTGATGCCATCGTTTGCATGGCCACGCGTGACACCGACGCATCAACGATTGACCGGCACTGAGCCTGTGCACTTGAAACGAAGCAGATTGTGTAGGATGTCCAAAAGATACTCCATTCAGTGATGGATCTGAGGAAGTGGTATTTAATGAATGCAACTACTGATTAATCATCCTTTCATCAAGACTTGAATCCCCCAGCGAACCATCCATTCACGGCAGAATGACCATACACGTGATTTGGCTCCGGAATCAGCTTCATACTCGCCCATGGATTCGTGCACGGTCCAAGTTCTGGAATCAATTTCGCTCCTGCTTCACGCAAAAGCGCCGCCTCGCCTTCGGCTTCTTCCTTGTTATAAGCCTTTTGTTCGTTCGAACATCGATCAAAGTCATGGACGACAGTTCAGACGCCACTCACCGTAAACACTGAGGGTACCTTCTTGTTGATCAGCACTTTGAAAGTTTCAGGCCAAGTGTGGAGGGATTCCTGCGACGCTCCCGAATTGAATGCAATGGCGAGGTCAGGGCGTGTATATTTTGTGCCTTGTTTGCGAACGTATGAATGATAGGTGCTGTGTGAACATCGGCCGCTGGAAATGAATGTAGAGAGGCAGACATACTCAGCAGTGTGCTCGTGTATCCGCTTTCGTCCGCGTTTCGAGCACTTACTGGAGAAATTTCGTCCAGAGCAATCTACATATACTTGCAATTGCACTCACGGGCAAGTTCCCATAGGAATTTCGCGTGGAAACGCACCCCCTGGCATCTGTGGGCCGCATAGCACCAACTGCGAGTCACTTTATCTCAGAGGACCTCAAGGATGTTGAGCACAGATGTCGCACCTTGAGAGTCTGAAGCTCAGGCAACCAATGTAATATTTCCTCGAAAACCATCCCACCCACGATCTCGTTCGTAAACGCTCCGAGGAGCTAAAGGGTCGTTACCATCGAGAGGAAAACCAAATCTGAGACACAAACATGAATGGTCAACTCTTTTCTCTTGGTCCACCCGAGATCTTCTCCATTGAACGTCTCAAGCACATGCAGAATCGTCATAGGCATCGACATATGAACGGACATTGCACGAATCCACGGGCCCATCGGACGGTGAGAAGGAATACCCACATCCTTGCGCATCATCTCCCCAAATTCCTGCTCCCAGCCCCCGGCTCCCGCGAGCGTTCGGAATGCCGGACACAGACGCTCGGGAGCCCACACGAACAATCCATTGGAATCGTGCCCCGTACTAATCATGGTATTCTCAAAGTTGACATCTCCACGAATCTGTTGATTGAGCGCACATTGTGACAGCCCATCGGGGCCATCTTCGTAGACTGCGTTATGCATGGCGTGGGCGATTGACCAGTGCGCAGCAGAGCAGCAGAAGCTGAGGTTGCACGCGGGACAGGGGATCAGGCGGGGTGCACTGGACGCTGATGTCGATGTCGATCCGTTCTGAGCAGCTTCAATGCGGAGACGTTGCTCAGTGCGGGTACTGGGTGGCCAGAGCGTGAGTTGGTGGTCGAGACAGTTCGACACGCTCACCATCCCATACATCTCGGTTCCCATCCAACCAGACTCAGCTCTGGAGCCTCCAATGGTCTGTGGATGGCCAAGTCGATCTATAAGTGATCACAAATCAATCGATGTGCGTACCGGCCCAGGCTCCTTTGAAGAGACGATGTCATGTAATTTCCGTGAGCCTTTCCAAGGTCACGTAGAGCTTCAAGATCCGTCGTGGCCTCAGACAAGAGCGTCGGTAATGCGACCGGGTTCTTTTCGATGCTGCTGACTGCTTTGCAGAAGGGCTTGTGGGTGCGCCAGTCGTCCTAACATGCCCTGGATGACCAATTGCTCGGAGGCGGTCCAAATTAGATCACACCTTCTGGCATTCTTTGTGCAAAGAGGTCAGCAGAGCGGGTAGAGACACCAAACGACGGGAGACAGGCGACGCACGTGGACTGCAGTACGAAATTCTCAGGCAGCCCGTGCATCTCGACAGTTTCACGTCTTCTTCTTTGCAGCATTTGTAGCAAGCGAGTCCCATGCGGGCTGTGAGGCTCGGAGTCCGAGTCGTGCCAGGGTTGGTTTGCATTGCCATGGTTGAAGTTCAAGGTAAGAGCAATACATGAATCATGATTGATGAGCGAGCGGCATGCAGCCGGAATGGTCCGAGAGTCGGCCATCAAGTCCCTCGCGGGCCTGATGAAGTCCAGTGTTCCCGGACCTTGCACTGAAATTTCGTCGACTGACAGTTGGCAGAACAATTCCTGAATAAGACGCATATTACCATATCTCATAAATCTGGCTTTTTTCAAAAGATGGCCAACCCAGTAAGATTAGTCGTGGAGGGATTAGATCGAATACTTACATCGAATCTCAAATTGCAATCGACGATCTACTTGAACTTTTGAACAGGCTCGGAGCCTCGCATTTACACACGAACGTGCAGAAAATTATCGTCGGCATCGATTCACATGTTCCTTGTCCGGATCGCCACCTCCATGGCAGAATGGGGACGCCGAACTGAGGTCATCCCTCGTTAATCATAGTCTGTGGTCCGCCCATTGCTTCACAACCTCGAGTACCGACCGATAACCACTTCTGATTCAGAAATACGCCGCATTTAAACGGAACGTACTCAAGGATCCAGCTTGAACAAATCCCAACTATTTGAATTGGACCGGTTTCAGCGCGGATTTCGGTATGCAGCATGTACTATATCAGCCTATCGCTTACATCATTATCAGTACGATTCGTCGGGTGGATCAAGAGCAATACAATAGCCGGACGCAAAGCAGCCGCAGCCGACGTTCTGCACATGAGGGACACCAAAAATAGAAAGGAAGTCGATGTCGAAGCCGCCGCTGTCCGAGTGTGCTTCATGCACAGATGGTGAACGGTGCGTGTGCCTTGTGACAGCTTCGAGGTCTCTCACTCAATCCGAATTCCGGACAAGTGAGATCCTTCTCCTAACCGGTTTGTCAAGCTCTCTCGGACGAGTGCTGCGGTTGAAACTTGATCGCTACACTGACCGATCAAGTCCTTGCCAGATGTTCTTCAACATTCAGTTTCATGATTTTTCCCCCTGCAACTGGACAACTCACGGAGGCCCTGACCGTAATCCGAATGGAATTTTCGGGCTATCCAGTATCCTCAATTGCGCTCGAACAGCGTGAATTGTAGGTTCGGCTTGTCGTTCCTGCATGACTCACCAAGGAGGATGTCGTGGTTTGACATTATAAATTGCTTATGCAGTACATGAGCCTTCGGTGATACACTAATGTGTATACATGTGCATGTTCTTCTGGCCTGATCATCAGCAAAACTTGGAGGCTGGGAATACAAGTCACATGGCCGAATCAGGTGTGGGTCTGAGCTCTCTGAGCCATACTGGAGGACAAATCAGTTACGAGTAGTTGACATCAGCTGACGTAGATCCAAGATACGGGCAATTGGCTCAATAACACGCAGCTCACAAATGCAGGTTTCTGATCCACGCAAACCGGATTTCGTATCAAGTTTCTTGAGAGGGGGGGTTAAAATTCGAATGAACTTCTGGTGGGATAAAATAAGAAGCCTGGATTGAGACAAACACAAGCGAGATCTATGCGCTGTATGTAACATATTTGATCCTCTTCGCTCAGGTAAGGTAAGATTTACCCATTATCCACTCAACTCGCTTTCTACTCCACAAAGCCGCACAAATCCCTCAAGTACGGCCGACCCGATCCTAAACAGGGGAAAGTTTCTCAGGTCAAATAGACTATTTGACGTCGCGGGTCGGCTGAGGTCGGACTAATGAGAATACAAAAGGAGAGCCGTCGAACTGTTCGAACCAGCCATGGGTGTGACCATGTATCCGCTGCTCCAAGCTGCAATTTCACTCCTGCTCGTAGGCGTCTACTTCTTCTCAAGACAGACAGGGAAATCCATTCCGGATCTGCCAGGTCCCAAGTCATCGTCGTGGCTATACGGTGGGCTCTTCACTCTTGCTGTATAATATAACAAACGACTGGGTCATACTTGATTAGGAAACTTGGTCGAATTGCTCCTCGCGCCGGTCTATGGCCAGTATGAATTTGCGTGGCTGAAACAATTTGGAAGCGTGTATCGGATACGGGCCTGTTTTGGGGTGCGTGGCCTACAAGCAGCCTTGGCAATCACAGCGGGAAGCTCACCATTGTTTCCGCTCGCAGCGGACTCAAATTGTACTGGGGGACCCAGTAGCCATGCATCACGTCTTCAACAGCCCAAACTACGATCATGCGCTCCCCCTTGCAACATACATGCGTATGGTCTTTGGAATGGATAGCGTAGAGAGTGTCAGAGGTGAGTAGCCAAACTCCGGGATCCGGTATCGGGACTTATCCGCGCCCAACCGTGCTCAGCTGCGGGCCCTCAGCATCGGCATTTACGCACTGCTCTGAATGGGGTTTTCACCGCTTCTGTGGTCCAAAGCTACGAAGCTATCTTCGAGCGAGTTGCTGAAGGCGTATGTTCCGTCCATCCTCTGTCTGCGGGAGAGCGACCGAACAATCTCACACAGATCTCGGAACAAATCGACTCAAGCCCGACTAAGATTCTCGATTTCGCAGAGATTCTCTCTGCTGCAACATTATCTGCCATTTCGCTAGGTTTCTTCAAGGACACATGGTCAATGTGGAGGGGGCTGACTTTATCTCAGCTATATTCAGCCGCTCTGTCGAAGAACTTGATCCGGAGTTCGTCGAGCTCAACACACATCTTTTGTGAGCAGTGTTTCTACGTATCTTTTCCATGGCCAATGAGTCCAGGCGGACTGCGGCGAGATCCTCAAAAGGAGACCTGCTTTCGAGCGATTTCACAAGCAACTACCTCCCCCGGCGCTTGGTCGATTGGCTATTGAGTTTTCGGGTCGGGACAATGGACGCAGTGAACCGCGGTCGTGACCTTGGCTTGGCGCTAGGACGCACGCTTGTCGAGGATAAATTGCGCGCTCAGGCATCCAGCGAGAACCAAGTAACTGACGATGTATACGATCTACTTCGTGCGTCTCCTCCGCTTGATTGAGAGACCCGCGATCTCTCTTAGTCCCTCCTAGTATGGGGGAAAGCAGGAACGGCGACCAAGAAACTCAGTACCGAAGAGCTCATAGCCCAAACCTCCATTCTCCTTGTTGCCGGTCAAGATACTACGGTGAGCGACTCTCCCAGCCTTCGCTCTCGACCTAATTGTGGCTGCACTAGGCGAACACGCTCGTCTTCTGTCTGATAGCTCTCGCCCGAGACCCCTCGCTCCAAGACAAACTTCGAGCGGAGATACTCGCTCGTCTGCCGGGCCAGCCGTACAACCAGCTCCCGCTGCTCAACGCAGTCATCAAAGAGGCTCTCCGGATGTTCCCGGCCGAACCTCTGACCGACCGCCTCGCGTATGCAGACGACGTCATCCCTCTTTCTGAGCCGATTCTGGATCGCCACGGGCGGAAGATCGACTCGATCCACGTTCGAAAGGGACAAGTAGTGACGATGGCCATTGCCTCGTACCAAAGGTAATGTTTTTATCTTGCTGTGCTCGGGTCACGCTGATTTCAGCAGAGTTGCGTCCCGGTGGGGTCAAGACGCGATGGAGTTCAACCCGATGAGATGGCTCGAGGGAGGCTCAGTCCAGACCAGCGACATCATCGGTCCCTACGCCAATCTGTGAGCATTCAGTCCGTCAGATCACCCACTCACATCTCATATCGCCCAGAATGAGCTTCATCAGTGGAGCGCGAACCTGTGTTGGGTGAGCTCTGTTGTATCCCCACAATATCCGAGCACTGATTGATTGTTTAGGTGGCGTTTCGCGTGGGTTTTTCACCTACTTTCCATGATATATGGAGTCAAATTGCTATTCCAGCGTCATGGAGATGCAGATCATCCTCTGCGAGCTTGTCAGCAAATTCAAGTTCACCATCCCACCGGGAAAGGAAACTGTCGTGCGGGTAGCTCAAACCCTGATTCCGATAAATGACAAAACGGGGGAGAAGTGTGCAATGCTGCAAGTCGAATCCATCTGAATCACTCGCTTGTAACTCCCACTTTGATATGGAACTACAAAAACACCAAAGACTTGACTACATGAACAAAAACAATAGTTAGTCCGAACAGTCAAACCACAACATGAAGGAAGTGAGCTACACAATACACTATCTGGTATCAAACACATGGACAGCCGCTCAACATTTCGACGTCATGTTATTCTTGGGAACGGTCTGCCCATAACCATCGACCCATGTCGTGATGTTCGGGTTCGTATACGCCTCGATGTATGTGTTGATGTATGCCTGTGTCGGTCGCTCAGGCGGGTCACACCCGATGTTGATGGCGTCCGATGGCTGGTAAACCCGTATGTAGTCGACCCGCATGATGGCAGGGAACACCAGCTTCGCAAAGTCAATCCACGAGAAAGAGTGCGAGATGGCAAGGTTGACAAGGATGTACATCGGCTCGCTGGTCACAGGGCGCGCGGAAATCTCCGTCGCAGTGTCAGCACCGACGCCGTTCCCATTGAATGTCCAGGAAACCTTCGAATTGGTGATCCAAGTGACATACTGAATCCAGTCAAACGAGGTACTCGGCAGTGTATCAGAAGAAACCCACCCCGTCTGCATATCCGGGTTTGTACTGGAAGCCATGCAATGCAAAACAGTTGTCGAGTAGCTGATAGCAGCTCTGATTCGTCGTCGTCAGGACTGACGCTGCCTGCTGGTATATCCCACCCGAATACGTGTTCTGCGATGAGAGTGTGGTATCCGGGATGATCATGTTCGCACTAGTATTGGACCATTGGTACGAAGCGTCAAATGGCGCCCACTGCGCTGACTGAGAGACCTGGCCGACATGTGCTGAATCAGGTCCGCCAATCTGTGCCTCAAACATGTCGATCTCAGGCGCTGAGCGGCCCACATAAGAGCCATCGGCGTGTATAGGACCGGGATGGGATTCTCCTTTGCATGTGCATCGAGATAACCGCTGGCCTGGCAGATAGGAAAGCACTCCATTGACGTCGGGGGAACCAGAGTCGAGTGCTGCAGCCGGCCCGCCCATGTAAGTCTGGTTCGGCAGCGTGCCTACGTCGCAGGAGTCGTAACTGTATGGCCACAGCCCTTCCAACGTTGCACCATAACCCGCGCGACCCAGGTTGCCCCTGATATGGTTAGAGGGATGTATACCGCAGAAGGACTGCTACGCACATCGTCCACACAGCAGGCCACAGCCCAAACACATTGTTGATTCCCGGAAGTTGCACACTTGCGAGGATTAGACCGCCTGTGAAGCAGAACTGGGTCCGTCAGCTCAGCGTTAGACGAGGCTTGCAGACGCACTTTGTTCCAAGTACTCATCATCCCACTGCTGTAGTTCATGTTATGGTTCTGCGTAGGATCGGCCACCTCGTCGAGCCTGATCTCCAGCGCTCCACCACGCGTTGTGATTTGCCTCGGGTCGTACCACTCCAGATCGTTGGTAGACCAGTAGTGCAGATTCTGTGCCTCCCTATGGGGATATCAGCTGCATGAAAGTACGAAGCTCCAAGGAACAAACCAATAAGGGTCATCGCCGGGATAGAAGGTCCTGCCCTCCGTCTCAAATTCGTCACTGAAAACAAGCTGGAGCTGCTGCGTGGGATCATTGTATCCATAGATCTTATGCATTTCCTAGGTAGGACCTGCATCAGCCAAACCAAAAAGGAGGGAAGAAGAAACCCATGCCTTGGGCGTATCCAGGTCAATTAGTCCCCAATTTCCGATATTCGGCATCTGGCCTGACGAGTTGACGTGCAGCAAGTCGATTTGCGGTGGATGCGTGACATGGTAGGCGACAGGATATCCGAGGCTGAAACGCTGTGTTAGTTCTCATGCCGGCTCGCTCCACCATTGCTGAAGATCACTCACAAAAGCCCGACAATACACACACATAGCAATGCAATGCACCCTACGTTCTGGAGACCACGACCAGTGAAGATCGAGCCTGAACGAATGTTCCCGCGGCGCGGGTCGTGCAGGGCATCGTCTGGCTCGGGACGCGAGAGATCTAGTGCGGAGCCCCAAGTTGTTGGGTCCGGTGCGAGGTTATACTGGGAAGGGGAGTTGGTGATAAACAGCTAGAGAGGGCAAAGAAGGATCGGTGAAGCACACCTTTTCGGAAATCGAGGCCGTGCGACTCTCCGATGCTGAAAGGAGGTAACGAGTATCGTCGTCGCCAACATTCCTGCCCCCCGCGTTTGGGTTTGGGTATGCGGAAGGCTTTGGGGCCTGTTGTGGTCCACGGAAGGGGTTTCCAGAGCCTGGTGGAGGAGGCGGAGGGGGCTGGCGGGCACCCGATGCTGGAAGGAGGTTCGCGGTAGATGGGCTGTTGGGGTGGGGTGCGGGGAAGTAGTTGCGTGACATCAAGGCTCGAACGTCAGCCGAATGAACGAGATTGGAGTGAGTATGAGCGAGCGTGTGGGTTACGTGCGTCTTGTATCGGTCGGTGAGGAGGAAGGAATAGGCAGGGGTAGGAAGAGGCAAAGCTGCTCTTGTTGTTCTTACATCAGCCGCTCTGGCAGTGCGCATCAATCGCCGTCATGGACCAGGGGCTTGAGCTGGCTTGAGCTGGACTCTCGGCAGCACTTGCAGCCTTGGCACTCCAGCACCTCCATCAACTGTTTCTCCTCCAACTCCCTCTCGCCCAGATCGGATTCCGAGTCTTGTGATAGGGTGCTGATACATGTATATGGGCTGACGGTTGCCACTCGTGCATGTCGCAAATCCACCATGCTCTGCCGTCATATCGCGCTCATCAGCACACACCGTCAGCGAACGCAAGACATCCAGCGGCCAAATGCGAGGCTTATGTTCAGACTCCTCTCTCCAGCCTCATCAGGTTTTCGATACCCCTGAATCCAGTATGTGTCATCGAGAATGACAAACGAGGTAGGGGACAAAGGCTGCACCAGACGCAGACACAGACGGAGAAAGAGTGAAAGTAAAAACAGCCTGAGACAGAGAATGATGATGTTGGATTGAGGCAGAGTCAAGACGGAGAGTTGCCGTTGCTAACCGAAGCACCCGGCTCAACGAAGTTCAGCGGGCAACGGATGGTCCGTGCGCCTGCCACGTGGATCACCCGTACTCTGTCTCCATTCATTCACTCTGTGCAGTCTGCCGGAATCTTCAAAACTGTCATACATACTCGTTTCCGAAACTTGTCGCTCGTATGGTTCCGACCATTTACCACAACCGCATCATCTACCGCTTCTAGTTCTTCCGCGACTACGGTTACAGCTCTAGCTACTCGAGAAGGAAAAAAGTTCACAAGGAGACGTAGATGGGCACTGGTATAGTCAGCATGCGTGGGGGTAGTTCCCCGAACAAGGCATTCGAAGGCTGTCCGTCTGAACTCGAATCTATTCCCAGCTGTCCATCGGTTTCTCAGCGTCGGCTCCCTAATATACCCATTCTCTCATCCAGCTCCTGGGCAGACGAGGATGTCCTTCTCTCCACCAAACGGTTTTCGATACCCGAGTATTCCGGCGCGCAAAGGCGTTGCCTGTTACAACTGTGAGAAGTACGAGGGCGTAACGCTCGCGCGATGCACAGGATGTCTACGGATCGCATACTGTTCTGCGCGTGTGTCCATCCGTCTCGACCCCCCTCCTTGATCATGACACTAGCCCGTCTGCTCTTTGGATTCTAGGTTGCCAGACGGTGAGTTATCTCTGTGAGTATCATGTTAGCTGCCGCTTCTAATACGCATTGGAGGCCGACTGGGACACACACAAAGCGCTTTGTCGCGCCCTCAAGAAACTCGAGAAGGAGAACCCTCAAATACCTCCAATAGAGATTCCGCGCACTGAGCCCATCCTGGATCCTGGCCAGCTGGCCAGCTTGTGCGACAGCCACGATCAGAATATGCGCGAGGTGATTGAGCGGACCATGGGCCGGGCGCTGGAGATGCATGAGCGGTCGATAATCGAATGGGAGCCCCGATGTCTCGTCTGGTTTGTTCGGCTTGGGGCTATCACCTTGGCTCTGCGCTGATTGTATCCTTTGAGCAGCCCACGTACTGATCAACTGCTACGCTTCGAGACCGGCTTATCGGGGAGCGCCGCGCCACGCCTCATACCATGCCCCCAATGCAATCTGAGCTTCTGCTGCTCGGATGCACACTGGGCCGCTGCTCAGCAACTTCACCACACCTCGTCCCAGTGCGAACTCAATCACCAGGTGCGCGCCGACGTTGTGTTTGAGGTGGCGATGGCTTCTTCAGGGCGGGACCCTCGCGGTGCTTTCATCTGGGCGCCTACTCGCCTTTCCACTCACTTTGTCTCACTACTTGGAAGCACTGGGTGGGAAGCAGAGTTTGGGGACGATCTGCGCACGACTGAGGACCTTCCGGCTCCAGACCCAATCGGACCGTGGATCCGGGCAATGTCTGTTCATTTGGCGATGCCCATGCGATCTTGCATGCGCTTGAGAAGTTGAATGAGAGAAGCCTGGCATGGACAAGGAAGGACCTGTTGACTGTCCACGTGAGGATCCGTGCCATTCATCATTCACGAATCATGTGCTCACTGCTGCAGGTCATGGGCGCAACCTCAAACGAAATTGCAGCCGACAGGACTTTCGAGGAAATCTTGCACAGATTGCCCGATGTGCAAACCTTGAAGGTTCTACTCTCCCGTCAAACAGCCAACAACTCATATCTGACACGATGCTAGCTCGTTTTCTGTGGTCCAGACATGGCAGACAGTGGTCGAGTGTCAACCGCCAAGACCTGCACGTAAGTCCGTGGGATCTGCATGTGCTATCAGTGTCCGACATATCTATGAAGTGACTGTTCTAGCCGAGGCCGACAGCGGGTGAACGAATTTCAGAATCAGTATGTTCTGCGCAGCCTACAAGATATATGATGCTCAGAGCTAGTAGCGCATACCGTGACTACATGCGCCAATCAAAATTCTCTCCTCCAGACCTCGCGATAGCATACAACTCCAGTGCGACTCAAGGTCCCCCGGAAACATGGTCCGAAACCCTGGCCATGCTTATCGCCCAGCGGGTACCATCCGTGTTTCTCGTCAGTCATCAGCTTCTTCAGGAATGTTCGTGACATGCGTTCGACAGGCATCTGACCGAGAGGAAGCGGAGACGATATCCAGATTCCTTTTCTCACCGTCCGGGGCGCGGTTGATCCCTGGCCTGGGGCCAGACCCCAATCCGTGGGGCAGCACGCGAGTTTTTCCACAGTCAGTCCGCCCATTCGGCTTCTACGCGTCGAATGCGTGGTTTGTAGGCGGTTTCCGCGGACCTTGAGAATGGAAACCCGCCAAGAATTGCACGTGATTTCCAAATGCATGAGTCTTTTGTGCACCAGTCCGCTGGCCGTTTGTACAGCTACGCATCTCCTCTGTTTTGCGCCGAATGACAGTCTTCGAAGTTCAATCTGAGCAAGTGGGAAGCGAGCGAAGGCGCATCAATCTGTGATAGCTGGCGGAGTGGAGTAGGTCAAGAGCGGGGAAATGGCGGGTGATGATTTCGCCACTGATATGGCAGCATTTCGCGTGGTTTGGAGAGGTCAAATTACACGCTCGGTGCTCTCGGAGAAGAGCGTAATCCTGCCGCATTTTGCCTGGTCTCGACTTCATCTTCACTCTAGATCTTACCTGGTGGTTTTACTTGGTGGTGTCCTTCTCACAAGAACACGAGATAGAGGAAGCTAGTTTGGAGCAAATGGAAGCTATTCAAGTCTTGAGCTGTGCTGTGCCTGGCCGCAGATGGCGTAGAATCAGGCCCGACTACGAGATGCAAGTACTTGGGAAGGCACTCTACATGTATGTTTGGAGCAGATGAAGATGAAGTGAGGATCTTGGGTGGAGGCGCTTTGCGCGAGTAGACAGCGAAGATCGTGTTTGGGAATGCTGGACCGACACTTGGCGGTCCACTCTACATGCGCGATGTACATATGATACGAGAACGAAGATAGCGAGATGATATAAGTGTCGGCCGACGAAGATGTTGATATTAGCAGAGAAAGGGGAGACCACAGAGTGGAAGGGATCAGGATGTCGGAATGCTTCGGTCTAGGATCCGACTCGGTTGCTAACGCCTAGCAAGCACGCACCAACAATCTTTGTGACCAAATCTTTTGCATGAATGCGCTTCTGACTTCTCTTCAAGTTCTCCAACACGTACTCCACGCATAATGGATCCAGACTGACTTCGACACATCGATCTCGGGCGGCGTCGTGGTTTTGGAAAGAGTAGTCACAGAGTTCGTTTGATGCCATGATCCTCCCTGGTAAACACTGCGAAACAGCCAAATGACTCCAAGGTTGATTTCTGACGCCCAAGACTTGTGGTTCTCTAGCCCTGACTGAAAACAACATGAACATTTTCAACCATCTTCGGGGTCTTTTCGCCATGGCTGAGGAGCTTAGATTCGGGCCGGAATGTTATCTGATAGTTAATAGACCTGCCTCGATTGCTCATCGGGATTACACATTCATCCCCGCCCCTCAGAACTTGCGCTGTCACCGCTAACCGCGGGCAGGCGCAACTTCCTGCCGACCTCGGACTCAAAACGCCCCGATGGATCAAGAACTGCCCCCACGCTTGTTTCGCCATGGCAAAAACAGGAAGTGCTGTCAGAGATCTTCGTTGAAGTTGACGCAGATTCATTCAGAGCTTCGGCCTATGAGCCGAAAGAGTTCCGACTCGAGACAGACTTCGCGCAGGGTGCACAAGCAAAACTTCTATAGCGCTCAAGAACTGACCAGAAAACTCATTCCGCTTGCTGAATGAGTGCTCGAGGAGTCGAGATAATGGATGCCGGACAGGACCACTCTCCAAAAAAAGAAATGGAATACAATGAGCAGCACGAAACGAAGCCGGAGAATTGTTGATGGGTGCTCCATAGGCAGTCTGGCCGTGTCCCAGAACCGTAGAACTCTCTTGGCTCAATCCGAGGATCGTGCCGAGAGCCCGCCTGGGATTCTGCTGACGTTGAGGAGATCGCGGCAGACATAGGGCACTTCCGCTCGTTCAACTATAAAAACGGAGACAAGCTCAGCACTGAACATCGCATCTCAGTACTACGAGTCAAGCATTCATCCATGGCAGCTCCACAGCAACAGCATCCCGCGACCGTCAAGGTTCTAGGATTCGGTGTGTCCCGCACTGGAACATCCTGTGAGCGTCGTTGCGGATGGCCAACACCACTACCGACTGACTGCGTACAGCGATGAGATCTGCCCTTCATGTGCTCGGATACGAGCCAACCAACCATGGTTTTGATCTTTTTGACGAGGCCGAAGTCATGCACCAGTGGATTCGGGCCTTGGAGGCCAAATACTACGGGATCGGCAAACCCCTCGACGCAGATGAGTGGCGCCAGTTTTTGGGTCAATTTCAGGCAGGCAAATCCGAGTAGGAACTGTTTGCTTTTCACTAACTTGCACGAATTGCAGGGCGTCACCGACATCCCCCACTACCTCTTCGTCGAGGAGCTGCTTGCTGCGTACCCCGACGCAAAGGCGCCTGTCACCTACCGCGACCCGAAAGAGTGGTGGAAGTCGTTCGCATCGACCGTCCTGAAAGTGTGCGAGCCGGTGACCACCTCCGTTCACGCGTCTCCCGACGAGTCGCTCCAGGTCCTCCGTGCGCGCCTCTGCAGCATGTGCTTCGCGGCGCTGTTCAAAATGCGTCCGGAAAACATGCAGCAGGAAAACATCACCGAGGAGATCGCGATCGCGGCCTTTGAAGCCCACTACGAGTATCTCCGCGCCGTCGTGCCGAAGGATCGCCTGTTGATCTTCAGCGTCAAGGAGGGATGGGCCCCGCTGTGCGCGTTCTTGGAGAAGGAAATCCCTGCCACGCCCTTCCCGCGCATCAACGACACGGACCAATTCATCGCCGTGTTCCCTGACATCTTGAAGAACGGCAGACAGATTAAGTAAGAGTAGTAGACAGACAAGAAAGAGAGGCACGAATTGTTTTTTATGAAGCAGTTGTGCCTCAGATATAAGTAGCGAGAAGATTTGCAATGAAAACTAGACCCAGGCCAAAGAGCTTCACACATCCGAGCAAGCCGATGGTGCACAGCTCGCAGAGAACTTAGACCCCTGGGTCATCAAGTTTCAACAGGGTGGGTAGTGTTAATAAACACACATTTCAGAGGCTTCAATCAGCCTCGTCTGTGCACGCCGATCTCTGATTGGGAATCTATGAACCCAAAGCCTGATCGTCATCAGCGTAGAGCGGCTGATCGCTTTGACCGTGTAACTGGACCGTCTTCCGCTGACACGACAGGTGGCTGTATCGCCATCAACTGTCACCAATCACTGCCACACTCCTGCGCATCCGAAGTGCCACCAACGTCGATTCTTGCCCCAATCGACTCCGGTCGAGGAAAATGGGATCTCGCCATATATTACATGCCATAAACCGAAGTCAGGGAGGTACCTTATGGAGCCATCGACAATGAGGATCCTCTAAGTGCCTCTTCGCAGGGCCAGACGTTCACACTCATCCTTTGCATGCCAGCATTACGGCCCATTGTACAGGCATACACTGTTTTTGGTCGGCTATGAGCCTCAAATATCTAAGTAAAGCCTTTCATCGATTTTGGGGAGCAGGTAAAATCCGCACATGACACTTGGTGAAGCTGAGAAAATGTAAAACACAGAAAGAAATGAGGTGCAAGTGATTCATTCTGGATCTGCGAGGAAACAGGATGCATGTGTGTTCCAAGCCGTGGTTTTTTTGCAAAAGAAATACACTTCAAAACTGCGAGGAACTGAACTACATCAGCAGGAGTGCAGCGTGGGATTGAGTGAACTAAGAGTGGACAAGCTGATGGGCCGCTCCGCTCCGTGATCTCTCGATCGGCTTACATCATGGATACATCCTATCATCTACCATCCTTTTGCCCAAGTAAGATCGCTTAGTATTTCCAATGGCAAAGGGGTGATTTCCACAATCAAGCGATGACAAATTCCGGAAGAAGACTGGGATACCACTATGCCTCCAAAGAGCTTTTTAACACGAGAACAGATATGAAACATAATTGGGATGGACGACAACAACGTCACTGCAAGGAATTTTAGAGAAGGTCGAGAGCAAGAGAATGGATGTGCATGGCATGAGAACAGCTTCCGAGTCTCAGGAACCCATAATCAACTTCGATGCTAACGCCGCGCAATCACCTCGCCACAATGGATTGCTCGCCCATCTCCGCACTGATCCCGGGCGGGGAACTAGATGGAGTTGTCATGATGAGACCTTGAGACTAGTCGCGGGGTGCCGCTGTTTCTGGGCTTCCCTGAATTGATTATCCACTGTCGGTTCTGGAGGTGACCAAATTTTGGGAATGAAAGTGGTTCTGATCTGAGCTGTCATGCAAACAGAATAGATGTCTATCTGCTTTTTGAGTCGCCTATCTTTGTGTAGCATCATGATCGCGCAGACGCCGGCGCCACAGGGCATCAGAAATGAAGCCACAAGACTCTCTCCCGTTCGTCAGATGACTTGCGTTCAAGCTTCAAGCTCAATGTCAGGTCAACGTATGACTCGCACGATGCGCCTTTTCTCTGGGCTCTACTAAGACCAAATGAACCGCATCAAACACGTTCTTAGTCAAATCAGTTGTGACATCTCTGACTGACAAACTGAAATCCAGGAGCTGGTCTCCCCATCCAGACTTTCGAGGCAGGAGGCGGCATGGACCATTTGCCTCAGAAGTATCTATGTCGATGGTCAGGTGCGATTCCGCTATCTTCCCAGCTAATCAGGAATTGCAGCGTCATCGTCTCACGAGGGCTGACATGCATATGTACTCCCTGCCGATCTGGAGGTCAAGACACCGAGCCACGGATCAAGAACCGTACCCCGCGCTTATTTTCGTACCGAAAAAAAGTCGAGGCACGAAGAGATCTTCATCGAAACCGAGACTGAGCTTCGGCCATGGACCAAGAGATTCGTAAAAAATGCGTTGCGACACCGCGCAGGTTCCAGAGATTGAAACCGCTATTTGTATAATTAAAACATACAGTCTGTTTGTGTGGTCGAAAGTGGGTCGAGCGTTCGCATGGCGCAGGCTAGAACCCATCTGATGATGATTATCCATAGCTGGGCATGGCCAACCGACAAGAACAAGATTCGATAACCGTCATACAGGGAGCAGCACGAAACGAAGCTCGAGAATCATTGATGGCTACTCGATTGGGCCATCGCACCGTGTCCAAGAACCGTCGAACTCTTTTGCCGGAATTCGACGGTCTCAATGGGAGGCCGCCTGCGAGAATGGTGACGTTGACGAGATCGCGGCAGAGATAGGGAACTGCCGCTCCATTCCCTATAAAAGGGCGACACACTCAGTTCCCTGTATCGCAGCTCAATCTAACAAAGCAAATTTCCGACCATGGCCGCTCCACAGCAACAGCATGCGGGAACAGTCAAGATTCTTGGATTTGGTTTGTCTCGCACTGGCACATCCTGTAAGTTCCCATTCTGAACACACCGTGCACCGACTGACTGAATACGCTAAGCAATGAAGGTTGCACTTCACATGCTCGGATACGAGCCAACCAACCACGGATTCGACCTTTTCGACGATCCAGAAGTCATGGACCAGTGGATCCGGGCCCTGGAGGCGAAATATTACGGTATCGGCCAACCGCTCGATGCAGACGACTGGCGGCGATTTCTAGCCCGCTTCCAGGTGAGGCAAAATCGGACGGCGAGCGTCTCCTTTCACTGAAAGCAAGCATTCCAGGGAGTCACTGACATCCCACACTACCTTTTCGTTGAGGAGCTGCTAGCTGCGTTCCCCGACGCGAAGGTGCCCGTCACCTATCGCGATCCAAAAGCGTGGTGGAAATCGTTCGCATCGACCATCCTGAAATTATGCGAGCCAATCACTACTTCCGAACATGCCGCCCCGAACGAATCGCAGCATGTCCGTCGCGTGCGCCTCTCCAACATGTGCTTCGCGGTCCTGTTCAAAATCCGCCCAGAAGACATGGGTCGGGAAAGCATCACCGAGGAGGTCGCGACCGCGGCCTTTGAAGCCCACTCACTACATTCCGTGGGATGAAAGACCCCGTGGGGACGAGTTCGAGAGAGTGATGTCCGATCACCGACCGAGTCCAGACCGAGCCGAGCCTAGTTTGATAGCCCATCGGGGCCTATGCAGGCAGGGACGATTTCGACTGAGCAACGACCGATCTTAGTAGTCCCTGCGGGGTCTATGTGTATACTATGTATGTAGCCCCTCCTTGTTCTCTCCGAGCTCCTGGGGACTATCTCACTCGTCACCTTAGACATGGTATTGGGCCGTAGTTGACCCTGTATAACAATCTTTCAGTCTGCCGTGATACACGTGGAGCTGACCTGTGCGTGAGAACAGCCTCGTGGACGTTTGCAAGGGTGACACTCAATTTTAACCTCTGCCGTCCCTTCGTATCTCTCAAACAAGCTATCCCGGAGATGCTGCACGTTTTCTACGCCCTTACTGCTCCCTTCCACCACTACATTCCTGCTCCCTGGCCGTAGCAGACGTGAACGCCGGGCGGTGAGTTCTGCCATGAATCCCAATCATGCACGAACTGATACTCATGTCCGTAGTTCCACCCTTAACACACTCGTTTCGCCAATGGCTGAGCAGCGCCGACAATTGGGAATGGGGCTTCCACCAGGGTGCGTCCGTCTCACAACTTCCTCAATGTTACTGACTAACAGTTGCATACAGTCCTCTGCACCAACCTTCCTCTCGCTCCTTCACTTCTCCCGAGCTCGCGCCACCATCTCGCACTGTCCATGTCAGAGGACCGCAGTCCTATATGCCGTATGACTACCACAGCGCGCTCTTGCCAAATCCGTCCTATCGCATCGAGGGCCGACACGGAACCGAATCGCATCTCCACTCTCTCGAAGCCCGTTTCGCACAAATGGAACTTCGCCAGCAGCAGTCAGACGACGAGATCGTGCGGCTCCGCGACCGTAACCTGGTGCTGGAAGCGCAGTTGGTGGCTGTCTCTGCCGCGCCCAACGTGCCTGCTGAGTCAGAGGTGGAATACGAGGACACTGGGAATGACGCGGACACGGAGGTACATTTTTGCTTGCAACCAAAGGAAGCGTGTCTTATGCATCAATTCAGGAGCTCACGGAGGACATTTTTCGCCCCGCAAGCACCACTTCAGCCAATGCTTCGAGCTTGCATCATATCACCGCTGGTACCACTTCGGCCACTCCGTCGCCACGCAGCCAATCCTCCGCATTGGCATCAGCCGTTCCTCGTGCTACAAAACCCGTGGCTCTGCCGTCCTTGGGGCTTCCATTCGCGTCTCTCACCCCTGACCAGCAGAAAGTTCGAAGACAGCTCACGGTATGTGTTTGTTCAACATCTCATTCGATAAGATCAATCTCAGCAATCTGCTAGGCTATGGTCAATGCGACCTTCCGATCCATCTGTGCTGTCGCTGCGAAGAAGCCGTGGCCTGACCCATCCATCGAACGCACGGATCCTGTGACCAAAGAGCACATTTTCACTCCGAACTTCCCTGGTGGCCTCGGGGACCCGTACAACATCAAGATGTTCGACACGGTGGCCATGTCGGTTTTGAAGCAAATCCAGGTCTGTTGGTCCACTGTCCCTCGTGTCCGCAATCATGACTGACCACAAATTCAGGATCCAGATCGTTGCCCAACTGGTCTCGACACTTGCGGAGCGACAGTTGACTTCAAGGTCCTTCGAAACTTCACCAAGGAGGCCTTCAAGGGGTTTAACAAGCACTATAAAGCCCAGATTGACGAGGAGGCTCAGGAGCGACTTGAGCTGAGTCAGGCAAAGGATCGCGAAACGCAACGCCGTCGATTGGTGACTAGTTCTTCCTCTGAATCAATGTTGTTGATCTCAATCGTTGCAGAAATTGAAGCATCGCCTCGGTGCTGTTGATGAGTATGCGGCTGCTCACAACCTCGATTGCAATGATGTTGCTGGAACACTCGACCTCGAGCACATGTCGGACGAATACTCGGGGCCTGAACTACCGGACAAGGACAGGGCCACATGGGCACTCAACATGGCGCATGCATCGGGACGGCACAACCCGACTCCACTGTCCATTGCAGACCTGACTTTCATTGAAGTTTGTGAATTTGATTGGCGTACCGAGAAGGTGTGTTAGCTTTGTTCCATCAACTTGTTCCTTATTGACAACGGTAGGCCACCAACCTCATGCTCGAACTTAGCCAGATCCACGAAAACTCCCTCAGCAACACCCAGAGGGACAGGCGGCGACTCATCCGTGTCCGCACCAGGCGTTCCTCTCGGCGCTTCCCTGCGAAGGCTCCATTCAACTTTGCGGTCCGATCTGACTGGCTGGCGGAGAAGAAGCAAGATGAGACCATGGCTGAGATTCTGGGGAGCGCAGGATGGGGTGATTTTCCTGGCCCGAAAGGCTTCGATTCAGATGATGGCGGTGCTGACCAAGGTTTTGCTACTAATTGATCTCTATATCTTTCTGTGTGATGTTCTGGACATTCTCGTATTATACCCATACTCGAAGTGCTATGTCCGCTAATAATAATCAAAGTCATTCTCGTAGCTATTTGTCTATGTGTTGTCGAAGCCAGCTGAAATTGCTGGAGTAAGAAACTACACAATTTATCAGCACTGCATGAGCATATCAGCGTCTCACATACGCGATTGAGTGTGGTGGTAATCCACATTGGAGGATCTGTATGCCGGGCAATGCAGCGTGCGACCTGGCAATGGATATCGGACACTGGAATGATCCTAGGTGGAAAATCGGCTGCTGAATCCACAAAGACATCGAGTTCGTATGTCTCTACCCCTAATTCAGGGCTAGAACATTGTGAGATGCAGCCAAACTTCCCATAGTGTTAAACTCACAAACGATCCCACAAACCAGTCTTGTCAAGTGGACTAAAATCCGATGGTACCATCCAACGGACAACTGCATAGACCACATCATGTGCGGTACTTACACCGGGCTGCCAATGGCTGAATAAGTACATCACCTCACCGGCATGAGGAACATTGTCAAAATACGCCTGGATCAACGATGATCCTGTCAGATGGCCATGGAGAGAGTTGGGAATGATCTTGCGACCACAGAGGAGGGCATGTTGATATGTCCGGATAAAAGGGTGAAGGGATTGTGTATCGGCTTTGTCATGTGCAGCCAGATGGACCCGAGGTTTCTCCGTGTTATATAGTGCAAGCAATGCGCGCTTTAACTCACTATCCACAGCGTGAGTAGCTTTTCTGATTGGTCCTGGACAAACTCTTGTGGAGGCTATATTGACCATGTATCAGGTGGGCAGAATAAGTGATCCAAGAGACACTATTCAACTTACCAGCCCGAGAGGCATCCTGAATAGTTCCAAGAGGACTAGTTGCCATATTACCCAGGAGAATGCAAACAAATTCTTTTTCAAGAGCTGAGTTTGCAGATTGAATTGATTTCTTCATCTGCAATCTTAATTAGTTTTCCAGTCGTGATAAGAGATGGCAGTTACAGCTGTTTCAAGTTGAACACCTCGTTGGAACTCGCGCATCATTGAGACCTCGAGACGACCACCAGTCCAGTTGTTGCTGTTGAGATTCTTGAGTGTTTTGTTAAGCCTCTCTGTCAAGAACGCCCAGAAGGAATAGAATGGGCCAAAGTCCCGGATTTGATCAAAAACATGAACCGCCCAATGATGGTTTGGTTTCATGCACTGAGAGCCATAGAGCTGGAAAGTTTGAGTGTCAATTGATGGTGCAATATGATTCAAATTTGGCCAGTACCTGCAGGAATCCAAGAAGATATTCTTCCAAAAGTGATTTTGCCCTTGGAATCATCTCTCTGTATATCGAACTTCCAATCATGATCTTGAGTGCTGTGGCAAAACACAAAAAATTGTCCTCCTCGCCCAGCTGCATCCGTAGAACAGGATACTCAGGTTCCTCTGGTGGATCACCTCGAGTTGCTCGGTTTTGCCTTTGCCACAAACGGTATTTTGCCCTGTACTCTTCCATTTTCTCTTCGTATTTATCCAATGCCTTCTTGTGATCCTTCTCCGCATCTGAGCGAAAACGGTCCCATACCATGGGTATCTACAGCCAAATCAGTCATCAGGGCTTCATGTAGTTATTAGGAGAACAGTCTCGCACTATGATTGCCCAGGGTGCAGTGGCCGCAAATTTATATTCATCGGCAGTGAGCGAACCACCTGCAGGCTCCCCAACACGCAAAGGCAGGTGTCCTGTCCAAGCAGGACATTCAAACTACCATAATTGTCAGAATAACACATGAGCTCAGGATGATACAAACCGTTTCCAGGATCTCGTGAATGAAACTGAGTTCACGTTGTTGTTTATTAGTATCTGGACGAAGAATCTTCTCCTTGATCCACATTGTATACCATTGCGTTTTAGTGACACCTATATGAGAAATTGCAAGTGTTAGTAGTCTGTTGTTGTGATAAGGACCTGAACTTGCCGAGAAGGAGGTTGTGCATGGGATCAATCACGGTGCAACGGATAATATCGAAGTATTCAACACGGACAAACTCAGACCACCGCACACCGTGTTCTGCAAAGAAAGTGTCTCTCTCTTCGTCAGTTATCAAGTCTCGATACTGCAGGGCAAGTTTCCGGTGCTCCTTGCTTGTTCTCTTCTGAAAGCCTATATGTAATGATGATCAGTGAAACAAGTTCTGCTGCATGGATATACATAACAAGAATGAACTGACCATTCTTCAATGACTTGCCAGTGAACATGTCGGCTTTCGGAACTTTACATTTGGGACAGGGTACAATCTTGTGACCATGATCGGCAAAACCACAAATTTTGCACATTGCCGGGTGATCAGCAATAATGGATATCAGTGCAACCCGAACACGAAACCCTGGAATGTTCAATTGACATTGCTGTTCAAACAGCAAAGGCTCAATTACCATTTGGAAATCCCAAGACGGTGACAGTGATTCCATCTTCATAGAGCTTGATCAGATCATCAACAATGATCTTTGAATAGTTCTGAAGTTGAGCCGATGTTGGTTCAGTGGGACCAGGCAGCATCCCTGTCACAATCAAGTTCTCAGGACGATATCTTTGGAAGGTTGTCAACAAGTGTGATTCACCAATGAGCATAAACAGTTTCTACCTCAGTTCCGAGTTGAGATTCTGAATACAGAAACTGACAACACCGGAAGAATGGCTTGGACCGTAGTTGCTGGATTTGCGGCCAAACCTAGAATTGTTTGTTGTAAGGCAATCAGGTACTGTCAGCTGAATCAAGGAAGGAGGAACTAACCAGTCAATACCTAATGAGACCCCAATGCGTAGTTCATTTTCTTCCTCGTCGTAGAAAAAGCGAGATCCATCTGCAGCCTTCAGATTTTTCCAAACTTCACCATCCTGAATCGACTCGAGCTTCTCATCCGAGCGCGGCTTTGTCTTCCACTCCCTGACTGCATCCACCATTCCAGGTCGCTCGAAAAATTTCTCCAGTGCACCCGAGAGAAGGAGTATTGGAGCAACAACATGGGCATGTGAGCTCGGGCTGGTTGGATGGGTAGTAGGATCCCCATTATCATCAGGATCATCTGTCACAACAGTTTGGAGGCGGTCGAGTAAAGCCTTAGGACGAGATCGATAGATTGGGGCATCACAGTTTGGGCATTTAGAGTCAGTCGGAGAAACAGCTGGGAAGATGGAATGACAGAATGGACAGATGGGATAGATTTTGAACCGATCAAGGATATCAAGACGTGCAAACACTGTCTTCAACGTCTTTGGAAGCACTGCGTCACCAAGAATGTTTCCGGGGAGGACTGAGAAAACGAAGCCAATTGCCCACAAGAGGACCCAGATAGCTTGAAAGGAGACGTGATGTTGACAATGAAGCCATGCGCAGAGGATTAGCATGCAACGGATGAGGGAGAGCGGATCAAATCTTGAAAAGGGTGCCGCTTGGAAATCTTCTGCAGGTTCCTGGACAGGAATCTCCTCAGTCATTCCTGCTGTTTCGTCAACATCCTCCACTGAACCACTGACATGCACAGCTTCCTGGACCGGGCCTTCGGTCACTGCTGCTGCTTTGGTGGCATTCTCCACAGTAGGATGCAGGCCACCTGAATCCAGACTAGTGGGGATCTCGGATTCTACGATTGTGTTGTTGGGATTGTTGGTCAAAGCTGGACTAGTGGTTACGTCTCGAGCTCCAGGTAAACCAGAGAAGTTACGGCGGCGTTTACTGGTTGTACCCCGGAGGGAAAGTGAGTTTGCTGAGGTACGTCCCCCAGAGCTCATTGTGGAGAGAGAGAGGGCGTTGTATCGATTGTGGGTTGTATAGATTGTCAAGTGTCGCAGACAATATGGCACAGAGGAGATATGACCGTTGTGATCACCTAAAGACAGAGTCTCAGTGAGTGTTGAGACACAGGAGCTGAGGATTAGCTGTACCTAAAGACAGAGTCTATGGTACAGGTCATAAGTAAGGGTCATTAGATCCTAAGGGAGAATGCATACCTCAGTAAGTGTTGAGACACAGGAGCTGAGGATATGGAGCGTATAGTACTAGGTTTATATACCAGTCTGAAGCAGATATCATGATGTCATAGTGGAGTAATGGTATCATAGATGAGTAATGGATGACGCAATAATGAGGTCAGGTATGAGGTCATTGTGGAGCAAGCCAAAGTAATCTAAGAATGCTACATATGATGTCATGTCTACATACTGTGATAGTTGCTAATACAAACAAGCTTCAACATCAAGAAGCGCTGCCTCATTGCGGAAAGCCATCAGACCAATCAGATTCCAGTATGTCAAACAGCCACGCACTCCCATGGAGTACTGGATGATTTCGACCATTAATTCATGTCACAGGTCACAAAGACCTCTGAACTGATCATTTATATATAGGGTCACAGGTCACAATTTTTCTTTTGAACTCTGGGACATATTTTTGGAGCAAAAAATCAATTTTTTTGCTTCAGGTACATATAAATGGCTCATAGATGTTCTAATTAATGTTTCTCCCACTCAGAATCACAACCAAAGTGTCGTGGGACAGCAGTAGCATGGCGGGGACTGTGATTAGATATGATAGCACATTATTGGTAAATACGAAACTTGACTGCATCGGGATTGAACCAAAAACCTTTGAATGCTCTACAGAGCAAGAGAATCAATACCACACTGTGCCATAGGGCCAACATCAACAAAGTCTCAACAGGGGTCAGAACGTATCAAATGAACACCTGTAAATTGTGTCACAGGTCCCGGACAGTCATGAACAGTTCAATTTTGAACTTTTGGGGTTACAGGTCACAAGCTCTGAACAAGTGGTCGAAATTGTACAGTATACAAGGCTTAAACATAGACATATAGACACCAGATGACTCAATAAAGATGGTAAACTACTCCTAATCTTCAACACACACTGATTTATCAGAAAGCGGCAACTGAGCAACTACGTGGGAACAAGTCAGGGACTAGCCGTGAACGAGTGATGGCCGATCAGTGACCTATCACTCTAGCCCCCGATCGTCCCACGGTAGACCCCAATAGTCTCTGTGGTGTCTACACATGTAGTCCCTCCACGGGGACTACCAGGGACTAGCTGTGGACTAGCCACATAGTCCCCAACGGGGACTATCAGACCACGGAATGTAGTGACTATGAGTATCTCCGCGCCGTCGTGCCGAAGGAGCGTCTGTTGATCTTCAGCGTCAAGGAGGGATGGGCCCCGCTCTGCACTTTCTTGGGCAAGGATATCCCGGATACGCCCTTCCCCCGGGTCAACGACTCGGAGCAGTTTGACGCCGTGTTTCCAGACATCTTGAAAAACGGCAGAGATGCATAGTCGTATTTATGAAGTGTCTCACTGACATACTACAAAATTCTACTGACTCGCAAAACAATGTATGTACAGTGAAAACCGAACATGTCCAAAGATGAACCCGTCCGGAGGTTTCCGATCATACATAGGAGCTGGAACAACTGCGGGCGAGCATCCAAGATTGATGCAAGCCAAAGCTAATCAAGCAGTGTCGAATCTATCTATATATCTATTCATTATTATTATATACAGTATCATGGATCTGTATATGAAAAGAGGACGGTCACGAGAATTTGACAGAAGATCACACGATAAGCACGTGATAAGCCCTCAGGGACCGAACACATCTGGCGGCTACATACAGCACATTTCAATTCTGAGTTCTTGTGACGAAGACACAGGCCACAACGTTTGTATTCCGAGAAACAATCCGGTCACGACCACATTGACCTGGTTTCGAACACAACGGATCGATCAGTCCGCGGTGATCATCACGCTACACCGCAGACCCGGTCTGACGCCCGAATGATGTTGGTCACCAACACCGTTTGACATTTGTTAATGATGTGAGGTAGACATCTTAATGGTGATCAGAATCAAGTCGAACAGCTAATCACTCCGTTGTATCTCTGACCAGGATGTATTTCTTACATCCAATACAAATATCAGCTTTATGTATGTAGAAACATACTATTCTATTCAGTGATGATCTTGATCTTGTTTCTTGGATATGTACATGGCCCTCAGGCAAGATGTCAATGCGACAGATGATTTCGACTTCAATATGAGATTTGGATCATATTTCTTGGTACACAATGACTATCAACTAAGTACTCGACCCAGAAGCAACACCAAACTCAGAGGGTACCAGGCTTGCACCTCGGGATGAAGGACGTGTCCCATTCTCCTCCTCCTCCTCCTCCTCCTCCTCAAGTTCCTGGCGCTTGCGTTTCTTCTGACCTCGGCTGAAGCGCTGGACTTTGGCTGCCTGTGCCGAGAGAGTGATCAGCCAAGCGGGACACTCCTTCGCTAAGGCCGATGTGCCAATTTTGCATTTGGTGGTCACAGGATCTCCATACTTCTCGATGTCGTCTTCATAAGCTTCTTCGAGAGCTCTGGGGCCGACGCAGAAGAGTCAGACTCAATTAGCTAAGAACTGTAAGACGCAACTCACGCAACAAAGTCCATATCCCCGATGTCTCGCAACTGATTCATCTCGCTATCGAGTATGTCCCAGTGCTGCTTCACGGGATGATTCTGTTCCACGTGGTAGCGCTAAAGAGGCGGATACATCAATGAGGGGGACAGCGGGCTGAGCAAAAAAGACTTACCAGATATGCCATCCGCATGAATGTGAATCGCGTTGCACAGACAGATGGGTCAGCATGTTTCAGAATTCTCTCGCAGAGATGAGCAATGTTCCTCATCTCCTTGTTCTTGAGTTTGATCGATTTCAAAATCTGTAGAACGGTCAGGAGCTGCAACAAGCAGAGACAGTCAATACCTCCCTCAGCCTTGAGAGCAGAGCGGATCACACTGACTGCGCGACCCAACCAAGTCACAAAGAGACCATATTCCTCTGAATCAACGCCCGGGACACGCTTAACTTTCATGAGAGTCAATGTCGTCTTAAGTAGAGTAGTCAGTGGTGCTCAAGAGCGGTCACAAGCCTCACCAGAATCGCCGTTTCGATGGTTCCACCATAATACGTGAGATTCGGGAGACAGAGAATAGACCACACGTATTTCCGACAGATCTTCTAAAAAAAATGTCAGTAAGACATGAAGGCGATGTGAAACTTGCATGCAGCTCACAGCCAGTGACGTCTCCGGAGCCCATTCACCTTCGTGACTCCCGGCCGTATCAACTAAGCCGCGAACCATATCCTTTGTCTGAAGGAGATGCATGAACGCGATGGTGTCACGTTCGTCCTTGTTCGAGGTCTGAGAGACTGTCAGCGCAAGAAGTTTCCATTGATGTGAACTTCACCTCGAAGTATCGTCTAAACTCTGCTTCACTGTCGGCAGAGAGGCTGGCATCTTTGGCAAGACGTTCTCCGAAGCTCTTCACGCTTGAAAGTGGGAAGCGTGGCTGAGTCAGAGGAGGAAAGTCGGGAGTGCTGTTGTCACGGTTGAGTCGAGGTGGAAAGTTCTCAGGCGGAGCAAGTGGAGAACTCGGCACAGGCGTCGAATGTCTGCTACCCTGCTGCGAAGCTGCACGGGCAGCTTCTGCGCGACGCGAAGCCCTTTGAATCAGTGACTCCGCCATGAAAGCAAAGGGAGAGAAAAGGCGATGTCGAATTAATGTGTCAACAAACAAAAACTGCACGGCTGTGTTAAGTTCGAAAGATTCTCACCTCGAGAACAGACCTTACCAGAAGTGGGTATTCTAAAACCCATATAGACTATTGCACAGAACTGGAAATGGCACCGACGCGCTGGGAGCCGCCATCGGGTATTATCATCGGCTGTGCGCAAGAGAAGGTCAGAGCTGACTGCCACTTTAGAACTGAGGCCGCACCTGGAATACTCTCCAAAGAGGACTCATGTTAGATGCCTTCCCTGTCTTGAAGAGCGGAAGTCGGGAACTGGACGGTTCATAGACCGCAGAAATCTGAAGGCGCATTTGGAAACAAGCACACATTCTGCAGCTTGGACAAACCATCAAGTGCGCGCTAAAAACCGAGAACCTGAAATCGCTTCTATGGACACCTCATACACTGCAGATGCTCTTCAGGACATCGTCGGGCTCGAGGACAATGTTGCTATGTTGGCTTCGACACGTCTTGGGATGTTCTCCGAGTCTTCCACGAACTTGAGCCCTGAACACCCAGATCCATCGTTGTTGGCGAGAGGCAGGGACGATTGGTCGGCTCCGGTGCCCTTGTTGATAAGCGAGTTGGGCCTTGGCTCGTCGGATTTGTGTGAGGCAGACACACCCGAAAAGCGCAGAGCGCTTCTTGCACACCAATTCCAGGAAATCCTCATGGATGCAACGAATGCCCAAACACCTCTTGACTTGCTGAGCGACGAGGATTTTTTGGGGGATGAGATCAACGAGATCATGGCTCGAGAACAAGGAGATGAAGACGATGACCTTTGCTTTGATTTTGATGCACGCGCTTCATCGGCATACAGGCCGTATCCGAACAAGGCCGTGAGTGGAGTGCTCAGTTTATTGGCACGCTGGAACTCATCTAAACGTCTCAGATGATGCTCCTTGATATTATGGACAACTTGCCGCGCTGCCGCTTTACAAGCCTTCAGCTCTCCCTCATAATACATTTTGCGAAACAGCTTGGGGCTCCGGATATCCCATCTCTGAAGAGCTTTCGTCAGTTCCAACAAGTTCTACAGGAAAAAACGGGCCACAAACCAGTTCGATGTGTATCTCAATTTGAGAATGTCTTTTACATGAACGATATCCGTGATGCCATTGCTCGGGATCTGGCCAACCCGTTGGTTGCGCCGCACCTGCATTTCTATCCGGAGGAGCCATCAGGTCCCATTTCTGAGGTGTATCAGGCCGAGCGATGGTTTGAATACACGGCATCACAGTTAACACCGATGTACAGTCGAGGTCACAAGCGGTGGTGGATCGAGGAACTGTCTCGGCTTTATGATGGAACTTTCGTGATTCCGCATACCTGGATTGTTCGCCAAGGAGTGCTTACCGCCGACGCATCCGTTGTCATACACAACCCCGATGGCAGCTGGACCATATCCTCCGAGGAGCGGACAATCCTGGCCGCTGACCTTGAGCTGGACTTCGGTGATATCACAGCCTTATTCGGTCAAGATTTTCAATGGACGGACGTGAGTACGGTTCAGGTGATGCCAAATGTGCAGCGCAAACTGGTGGATGAAGACGAAGACTTGTTTGTGGTCATGGTCTCACCCTGGGCCGACGATGTCTCCGGTAACCGATCGAAACAATACAATAAACACATGAATATGTATACAGGCAACGGTTGCCTCCCTGGTCGTCTCCTCCAGCAGGAATTCCACATGCATTTCCTCTCGAGTTCACCGCATGCTACTTCACCTGAGCAATTCTCCGCATTTCGAGACCAAGTGAAGGCCACCGAGACTGATCCCATCCGATGCTTCAATGCAGCGACTAAACGAAAAGCCCGTGTCATCCTTCGAGTTCCATCGTTGCCTGCGGACAACCCACAGCAGTCCGAAGAGTCTTCTCATATGGGAAGTAACGCGAACTTTCCATGTCGAAAGTGCCATTGGGGCGGGACAAAGATCGAGAAGGAATCTGATGAACTCTATCATCGGTGTCACTATCCGGGCATCATGCGAAACACAGCTGAGATACGCACTTGCCTTAGAAGACAGCTTGAGCTTGCAACTCGTGGGGACTCGAAACGAATTGAAGAGCTTCAGAGAACAACGGGGACGAAAGACAAGATTACACAACACTGGATTGGTGTACTGCTTGACAAGTTCAAGTTAATGAAATCAAACGTTCCCCGGCCAGGGGTGGAAGATATTGCTGTCAAATTGAATCAATGGCTGGACGAGCAACCCGGGGACAAAATGAACCCATTGCTTGATCTTCTTGGCCTTGATCCATCGCAGGATACACCCATCGAGCTGCTGCATACAGTCCTTCTCGGAATCATGAAATACATCTGGCACTTCATGAATACCAAAAAATGGTCCGATGAAGATCGACACTTACTTGCGATTCGACTCCAGTCCACAGACTTGAGCGGCCTCAGCGTTCCGCCCATCCGGGCAGCATACATGATACAGTACAAGAACAATCTTATCGGGAAACATTTCAAGACTTTGATGCAAACCCTTGCTTTCCACGTCCACGGCATCGCAACACCCGAGGAGTTTTCCCTCATGAAAGCAGCTGGGGACCTGGGTGCTCGTTTGTGGGTCCCGGAAATCGATGATATGACAACGTACCTGGCCGAAATTGAAGTTGCTGTTGCGAACATTCTTGATGCATTCGATGCTGTGGACCCATCACGGATTTTGGACAAGATCAAGATACATCTGTTGACTCACATAGCAGACGACATTCGACGCTTTGGGCCCCCCATCAGAAGCGCGACAGAGATCCAGGAGTCCTACAATGCCGTGTTTCGACTGTGCTCGGTTTACAGCAACCGTCAAGCACCGAGCCGAGACATCAGTACAAAGTTTGCTTCGATGGCGCGCATGAAACACTTACTGTGCGGGGGCCTCTGGTACAACGCTGACCGGGATCATTGGATTAATGCTGGAGATGCTGTTTGTCGGGTCCTTCAGGATGACGCTACATTCCAGCAGTTCCTGGGTTGGACCAAGCCAAAAGATGTTAGCCCAGGATCCATTTCGGCTATGCCAAAGAGGATTCCACTCCGAAAATGGACGACGACGCATGCATCAAGATACCAAGACTCAACCTTGTCTGCGAAACTGCCAAACGGAAGCACAGCAGAGATGTGGAAAGCGGGGCAAACCTTGACAGCGCAGAGTGGTGACGCGATCCAGAAGGGAGGCTGGGTTGTTGCATTGGATCCGCACGCCAAGGTTGTCTTTGGTCGGGTGATCGAGCTTCTCCACTCGCCAGTCGCAATCGTCACAATTGAGTGCTTTGTGATGGGTGAGAAGCGACATCCAGACTTCAAGTGGCCAGTCTTACGCCGTCCAACTGGCCAGGAGATAGTTGCAGGAGCGAAGAACTTCTGGGTCCTGGAGGGAAGTGCCGTTCAACTTGCGATTTCCGTTCAACATGACTGTCGAAGGGGGGGCTGCGAACCGAACATCGTTCGCAAGGAGAAGCAAGAACGTGAAGAGACGAACCAGATTACCAAGTTAATCCAGCACTCTGACGATGACCGCTTCATCCTCAATCTCTCCGCCTGTCATAACCATGTACAACTGTGCCGCATCCTGCCTCCAGAGATGACCATGCTTGAACCACTCCATCCGGATCGAAAATCGTTCCATACCCTGATGTCATCGCAAGCCCAATCGATCAAGACGAAAAAACGAAAAAGGACAGCCGAGAAACGACGAGCTACAGCGGCAGCCAAGCGCGAAGATGCAGATAGGGCGGAGGTAGAGGCAGGAAGGGCTGAGAAAGTAATCGATGAAGAGGCAGACGGGGCGGCAGATAGTGACCTAGAGGGTTCAGACGCTGGAGGATCGCCTGGGATGGAGACAGAAGAACTGGCATTTGTGTCTGTCGACTTGGATGAGCGACCGCGAAAATGGCGCAAGGCAGCCATGTGACTTGATGGATGGATGGATCACCGGATGTGATGTCTCCGCTGGATGTACATCTGATCAGTTGGGAAGATTTCTTGTGGATGTAATCCTATAGTTGAAAAATACGTCTAAGTCACTTTATCATATATACATGTGCAGAACATCGGTTGAATATCCGACGAAGATGTAATCTGGATGTAAATACTTCACATCACCCTAGCATCAGGCCGGGTTGGTGGTGTAGTGCACTTGAGCATGAGCCCGAGTCCAGCCCGAAGCAACTCTGTTCTGACCGTCCGTCATGCGATGTAGCTGTCTTCTGTAGATTATCAGTCACCGCAGCAGCTTGAAGATCTGTAGCTTGTCTCCGAAAGCCATCATCATGGGCTGCCAATCCAGCAAGATTCATCTGCTCTGCGGAACCCTATAAATGTTGGGCAGAGTAAGATGAAGAAGTTCAACCCGACATGTCTGCTCCCCTTATCTCCCATGCAAAGCCTGGACTGAAAGTCCTCTCCTTCGGCTACTCTCGCACTGGGACGTCTTGTGAGTCAGTTGCCGAGAGTTCCAAGTCATGAAGCTTACAACCTCCAGCCATGAGACAAGCCCTGGAGGAGCTTGGATACAAACCTACCAACCACGGATTTGATATCTTCGAGCCTGAGGCAGTCGTTGACATGTGGACTCGCGCGATTGTGGCCAAGTTCTGGGGCATCGGGGAGCAACTCAGCACCGATGAATGGCGCGCTTTTCTGGAGCCGTTTCAGGTATGCCCATCGTTCGCTTTTCACACTAGATCTCATACGGAATCGCGCAGGGTGTCACGGACATGCCCCACTACCTGTTCGTTGACGAACTGCTGGCCGCGTTTCCCGATGCGATGGTCCCCGTGACGCACCGCGACACGGAAGCGTGGTGGGCCTCATTCTCCACCACAGTTCGACCGATGCTCCGCCCGATGTCACTCACGCCAGCGGCGACTGATCCGCAGAACTCGCCTGCCGGCCGGCGCATCCGGCTCGGCACGATCATCTTCAGTGCGTTCTTCGGCGTGGCGCCGGATGCCGCGACCCCCGAAAGCTTCACGAAGGAGCGGGGCGTCGCAGCTTACGAGGCCCATTACGCGCATCTTCGGGCCGTCGTGCCGAAGGACAGGTTTCTGCAATTTCATGTCGCTGAAGGTTGGGGTCCCTTGTGCGCGTTCTTGGGCAAGGACATCCCGGACATCCCGTTTCCGAGAGTTAACGACGCGGAGCAATTCAGAGCTGTGATGCCTGGGATCGTCGAGACTGGGAACCAGGGAACGCGATACTAGCATAGTTTTTTTTTCGATAGACTTCCTTCAAGATTGTGAGATACAGAACCACTCTATCACGCGGTAAGGTCAACTGGGCGTTATCGCGGGGTTAGTGACTTCGGCTGCCCAAGCCGCCCAACGTGCGATACCCGAGACAACAGAGTTCTGCACAACTTTCGGCTTTGTCCCCGATATGCAGAGCAGCTCATTTAGTCCATGCCGGAAGGCCTGAGCACACCCTCTATGCCATCTAGACAATTCTCTGAGTCTGTCAAATGCTTGGATGGAATTGTGTCGACAATGACGTGGACTTGCCTCGTCTTAACATCGTCATTGTATGAGACCAAGTTCTGATTCGAGAGTATCCTTGAGCACGATACACTCGAAAGGATGGCAGCCTGGGCGCGTTCTTTGGTCCTTCGCCGCAAGAGATGCAAGCAGAGAACATACCGAAGGACTTGGCCATGGGAGCGTATCAGACGCACTACGAGCACCCGCGCGCCGTTGTCTCGAAGAACTGACTGCTATCGGTCGGCTGCATCAACGGATGATGGGTGCCACTGTGTGAGTTTCGAGAAACGCGGTGCCGAAGACGCCGTTTCCGCGGGGAACGAGCAGGAGCACTGCCTTGCAGTGTTTCCTGGCATCATAACGAACGGACGGCAAATGAGTCGATATCCTTATCTAGCACCGCAGGTTTTGAGTGGGGGATGGTTTGTAGCGACCTTCGTCCGAATCTCATGGTGAGTTCTAGGAAGAAGGCGATGATAGAGGTAGGCACCCTACGTCATACATCATCAGTCAGCTCCAGTCGCGAACATCACCCGAATGTGTACCCGTATTGTGACCGGATCTTCCCGGGATAATCATCGGTCGGTGCCCGACTAAGACAGTCTTGACATCTCTGACTGGTGGAATGAAGCAGGATTACATGGTGTGGCACGTACTCGCGTCCAGCACTTCCTCCCCTGATTATGTTACTCCTCACGGTCGGACTGGCTTGTCCTATCCTGGGCTATTACCTCCCTCGCTTTCTTCGCGAGCGCCAGCAGCACACGGACTCTCTGTTGAACATACCGGGGCCTGCGTCGGTGTCCTGGATCTACGGTGACGGGATGATCTCCGATTCGAGTGCTGGAAGCCAATCTCGTCGATAGGGAATATGCGCGAGTATCTCCTCTCTCCAGTGTATGGAACGCACGAATTTGCATGGCTGGAGCGTTTTGGGAGTGTTTATCGCATCAAGGCGTGTTTTGGGGTACGTTTCTCCCGGCCGAGCTCTCGAGAGATCTCACGTGTGCCTCGAAGAAGGACCACCTCATCGTGGCGGATCCAGCGGCCATGCAGCACATTCTAACGAGCACCCGTTTCGACTACTCGATCACATATGAAACGTTGCTCTGGCTTATGAATGGGCCGGGAGGGATACAAACAGTGCGAGGTGCGATTCACTCGTGCTATCTGTTTGTCAATTGATCACAGATGCTTTCGAAGGCGGCCGCGAGGAACACAGACGATTGCGAGCAGGTATGAACGGTGGCTTCACGGCATCCGTTGTGCAGAGCTATCAGCCCATGCTTGAAAGATTGGCACATCGCGTTTGTCAATCACACTCACGAAAGCTCGGGTGCTGACCGTCGCGCAGCTGTCAGTGCAAATCGAAGAGTTGGCATGCGATAGCTTGATCGATGTGTCCCCGCTGTTGTCGAGAACCGCTCTGGGTGCTATCTCTGAAGGTGAGACATCGTCCAGTTCAAGCCAGAAGCTGACGCACACTGTCTTCAGCTTTGATCAATCGGCCGTTCGAAACTCTCGACGAGGAGTTCATCGATCTAAACACTCGAATTGTGTTCGTGTTTTTCTCCTCAACTTGACGATCCAATTGTTTAATACAATTTGAAGGGGCATTTCAGCTAGCGTATCAAAAGGCTATATCTTTGCCGACATAATTACAAGCAATCTGCCCAAGACTCTAGTGAGATGGCTGTTCGGATTACGAGTGGGCGCCCTGGACTTGATCAACCGAGGACGAGAGTCTGCATTAGCCTTGGGACGGAAATTCATTAGTGAGCGATCAGATGGGGATGATCCCGGTGAATGCGAAGGCATCTATGGCTTGCTGCGTGAGCTTTCGTCAAAAACCTTGGAGCACCATCATCAACTCATGTCGTCGAGGTCGGCAGTATCCGGCAAAGGAGCCGGCAGAACGAAGACGCTCACTCCCGAAGAACTGATTGCTCAGACCTCTGTCCTGTTGCTTGCCGGTCAAGATACTACCGTCAGTGCATCCTCCAGACCTTGTCGCCTTCCTCTGATTATCTCCTCAGGCAACTACCCTATGCTTTTGCCTCATTGAGTTGGCCCGCAACCCTACATTACAGGAACAGCTCCGCGAAGAGATCCGAGCACGCCCGCTGTCTCAAGCATACAGTCAGATGCCGTTGCTCAATGCCGTGATCAAAGAAACTCTCCGGATGTTCCCAGTCGTGCCTTTCACGGATCGCATGGCATTCGAGGATGATGTCATCCCTGTCTCTCGGCCGATAGTAGGCCGTGATGGACAACAAATGACAGAGTTCCGCGTCAGGAAGGGACAAGTGCTCTCGGTCTCCATTGCGTCGTATCAAAGGTTCGTCATGTTTGGTGCCGCACCCAAAGACTGAGCTAATGTAGGATCCAATCTGTATGGGGTGAAGATGCAAATGAATTCAATCCGAATCGATGGTTCGAAGGAGGCCATGCCTCCTTGAACGAAGTCGTTGGGCCATATGCCAATCTGTAAGCCATTGAAATAGTTTCTGTCATGCATTGAACTTGAGATGTCGACAGAATGAGCTTCATCAGTGGTTTCAGGACATGCGTTGGGTAAGTGACCGCGAATCGTCGTGGTTTATGCTTATCTGAAGCTCCCTTCCAGCTGGCGTTTTGCGTAAGTCCATCAAAGCTGAAATGCGTCTTCCCAGCTGAATCTCCCAAGCATCCTGGAAATGCAGATCGTTCTTTCCGAATTGATTTCTAATCACAAATTTACTATTCCGTCTGGCAGTGAACCCGTCGGCCGATTTGCAACTACCCTGTTCCCGACAGATCAAACGGGAATGAAGCGGGCCATACTCCATGTCGAGCGCGTGCGTGACTTCGATCAACCAGAGACCCGATATTAGGAGATCAAGTAACATTCGGACGATCAATACGAGAAACGGTATTACTTGCATTGAGGCTGCGTCAGAATTACTACATTTGGGTGTGTTCGACTATTATGAAAACGATTACTCTACAGTGAAGGAGCTCGGTTCGGGCGAGACTATCGAATAGTACTGTATATGCTCTGTAATAAGTGAAAGTACAAGCGAGAGAAACCGGCCAGATGCCCAGCAGGTTGCGGCAACAGGGAGAGCTGATTCGCCCTTTCAAACCTTGCCAGAGCTTCCTTCATCTTCTTTCTTCATCTTCATCAAGCCGAAATGTTCCGGCAGCGTCTCCTTCATCTTCTTAATCAGCTCGCCCACCGGGTAGATACCCCGGAAGGCAGCACGGTAGCAGTTCGCCGGATGCAGGAACTGCGGACCGACAAGCTCGTGCAGCGCGTTCAGCTTCCCGAAGATGTCCGCATCTGCGCGGGCCCGGACGGTGGGATGATTGATAGCCACACGCCAGATGTGATTCCAATCGTTGGCGCAGACCGACGCATGGACCAGGGGCCGAGGACAGTAACCGAGCGGAGGAGAGGCAGGCAAGGGCGGTGGCGTCGCAGCGATGTTGGTCCACAGGTTGCTCAGGGAGTAGCCCCCTGCGTGGATAGCGCGGAGATGATGATCAGGAAGTGAGGGATCCGGCGACGCTGTAGCGAACGGCGCCTTCGTATCCACAGGGATAATGGTGCACGCGTAGTAAAGGTAGATGTCTGCGAGGAGATGCTTATGGTCGTATTTGGCTGCGAGCTCGAGCCATTCCTGCATGGCTTGGGCCTTGCATATTGCGCCCCCGCGACTGGAGGGATTGAAGGACGCGACACGAGTGCTCCACGCGCGCGAGACGTGCATTCGGATGTCGTACTCGGCACTCTCGGGGTCTTCGTATGCTTTCGGTCCCGATTCAGAGGTCAGCTTGAGGATGTCTGTGATGATGGGCATGGGAGGGGCGTGGAACGAGATCGAGTGTGCGATGTGCTGAATGCACAGAATGCTATATATGTAGTAGTTGTGAAGCGAGAACCGACGAGCGAAGATGCCTGCGAGAACGATGCTATGAAGTTCGGAGGGTTGCACTCTGGAGATCTGTGTCTTTAAAGGGCTGCAATGCTATACGTCCAGTCTAGATGAGAAGACAGATGGTGAAAGGACACACCTCAAGTACACCAGCCAATGAAAGGCTATGGCACTATCCTCCAACCTCTCATCTAACACCAATGGATCATCAGAGTCGAATACCTTCGAGGCTCCTCCCTCGCGTAGAAGACGATGAAAAGACGATGTCGATTCTCGAAGTAGGAAATGGGCGTGAAACTGCGGCTGAATGTCAAAGTATGCATGCACTGAAATTTGTAGTACAGACCTCCAGCATGGTCTTGGCCACTCGAATGACTACAATTCGATGGTCAACGGATCGAATAAGCTTTGCCTTTGCGTCTCCCCTCTTCTCGTGAGAAACTGCAATAGCATGCTCGCCATCCAAGGTCTTAAGCCGTCGAAGGGGACGTCCACTGCCAAAATCCTCCTCTTCGCGAGGTCGCCTGAAATTGAAGTTTGTCTCGTTATCGGGGTTCGACATCGTGTACTCGTCGAAAAAGAATAAGTAGACGAGGAAAGCCAAGAACCGTGACATATGTACGACACGTGTGTGTGACCAGACGCGTGCTTTGTTTCACGGATAAGTACCGTAAATTCATCATGACATCTCCAAGGACTTCTGCATGAGATCCCTTGCTATATCTATTCCTGGAAAATCAACTTTCAATGTTTGAGTGATTTAAGCCGAGATCCCCGCGCCGCATACAGCCAACTCACAGTGCGAGATCAGGGCCGGGCTCTCACTTGCTCGTCCCAGACTCCCACCGATCTCACTGTGTTGTTGAAGAAATTACCGCTCTCCTTGTCTGGGATGCCTCCTCTTTTTCCCAGTTGGATAAAAAGTCGCTCATTGATGCGAGACATGTTCATGACATCAGAAGGCATTTGGAGCTTGAGTTTCTTCTTGTTGCTCTGAAAGTCGCATGGCAACCTTTTCGACGGTGGATCGCCCAGATCATCAGCAGCCTACCATTCCTGACGAGAATTTACTCAAATCAAGCACAATTCGGACAAAAGTCTTGCTGAGCACATGGGAAGCTGCTCACATTCGCTCAGATAGCTCCACTACAGCAGTTTCTGATTATTTCAACCACCTCGTGCCCCGACTTTTCTTTCTCGGGCTCAGTTCAAGTACTTGATTCTCCAGATTCCCCATTTCCTCCTGGCTCTCATTCTCTCCCTGTGCAAGCTCCTATTTCGGACAACATTCTTTTGCATTTCAGCTAGCTACAGTGTGAGGTGAACAATACGTCTGTTCTTGTACACACGCGGGAGTTTTTGCTCTAATTTCATTCTAAATCTCCT
This sequence comes from Mycena citricolor, assembly GCA_963692855.1. Classification (NCBI taxonomy): domain Eukaryota; kingdom Fungi; phylum Basidiomycota; class Agaricomycetes; order Agaricales; family Mycenaceae; genus Mycena; species Mycena citricolor. The sequence goes on along the minus strand of CAVNYO010000014.1, from coordinate 142,150 downwards.
GTCAAATGACCCGTGGTTCCAGAGACCAATGCCTCTCTCGCGTACATCCAAATGTCTTTGACCATTTTCGTCACGTGTTACCGTGTACATTCCGTCCTTGATCCGGATGCCCAGTTTCCAGTCGAGCCAGCCCAGATTCAGTTCCTCTATTCCGACGTTTCGCGCAAGCAAGACCAGCGCGAAGCGTAGCATTGATTGCTCAACAAGAGTTCGCGGTTTTTTCAGCAGTGCGAATGATCGTAGCCTGGGGAGTTGCTGCACGGCACGCACAATGGATTTTGCCGTCTTCTGCTACAATATCACTGCGCAAGTGCCGTGCTTGGAGCTGAGATGCTCACCTGACCAAATGTGCTCGAGATTATGACCCGGAGATGGACCAATCGCGGGCAAGCGACCACAATTCCCTCGAAAAGTGCCGGGCTGCTCAGCCGAATGTCCAATGACTTCAATTCGGGAAGGGCTTGAAGACGCAAATAGACCTTCTCGGCGGTGGATTCTACGACAGGCGCACCCGTCAGGTTGAGTGCTTGGAGCCGATTTGCAGCGTGGTGGAATTGGGAGAAAAGCTCCCAAACGCCCACAAACGACCACAGATTCGGAAGCGGCGCAGTGCTATCAACGATCGACGGCCATTCCCGATCGCTCAGTAGGTTAGCAGTGGCGTCCGCCTGTAGGATATACGGCAGGATTGACACGTGGCTCAAGTTCGGATGCGTAGAGAGAAAAGTGCTAAGTGCCGCAGACAGCGGTTGGCAGCGCAGAGGGTCTGAACGGCAGACGAAGATCTCCATGCACACGGACCGAAGTTCGGGAAAGTAACTTCGCATGACTCGGTCAAGTTCGGTCAGTGTATGCGCCGATTCGAAAAGTCGCAGAGTCAAAGCGACCAGATTCGGACATCGGAGTATGAGCATGTCCAACAGCTCCTGGGGCAATGGCCCGCGGCCGATGCCGATCGTCACTACATCGTGGAGAGTTGGAGAGGAACAACATACTTGAAAAGAAATCTTCATACCTGGACCGCCGATAGAGACATGCATTCCGAACTCCGTGAGATTGTCGAAATTGAAGAGCTATGACATGAAATTTCAGACTTCGAACATGATGAGCAAAGTCATCCCTACAGAACATCCCGCGGGTATTTCTCTCTGTCGAGTGGTGCACGACACACTGGTCAACTGTGGACACCTGCACCCAAAGATGTGAGGGATACCAGCAGTTAGCTTGGGGGCAAGGCGAACGCACATTCCCTTCAACACGATCCACAGCTCATCTGCAGGATAATCTTCTCCATCCCACACAAAGGATCGCAGATTGACTAGTCGCAAGGCGAACAAGCAAGTGATTCGCAGCGCGAGCCATCGTTCGCTGAGGACAGCCGGTAGGGTCTTGCGCGGCCAGGCACCGGGAATAGAATTTGGATACAGCGCAAGCATTAGGATGTGTTGACATCTGTCGGGATATTTCAGGAAAACATTCATGGCGCCGTTGCACGCTTTGTTAGTCTGGAGGGACATCGCGCGGTACAGCCTAGGGAGCAGCAGGTCATATAACATCTTGCTCTGCAATTGGTCCGTCAGATTTCAAGAAGGATTGGAGCCGGCATCGGATGCATACGGTGAGCATAAATTGCAAGATTACCGCATTCCCATCCACCATCTCTCCGATCAGAAGCAAGATTTCGGGAGGAAGATCGGTCAAGGATACCTGAGTTGACGCCATGACAAGCAGGGTAAGATGGGATCCAGCAGGTGCCCTCTGGACCTCTTATGTGGGGCTGAACGTGTGGTACGGTCACCCGTGGAATCATACTACGCGGACGATGACGCAATGTCCTGGTCAATATCACCATCGCACTAGAATAGCAACTTGGGAACGTTCCGGTATCTGATGATATCAAACACAGCCACCTGATGTGAGCGTACTTGGTCTTTTCCAGTCACTCTGGCCTACTCCTGGGGCCCACGCGTTCGAGTACGCGTTGAACGTGCAACCACAGAACTTGACTTCCGAGGCACTCCTTTCAGCGATATGAGATGAGATGCGATGGAGACTACGCTCGCGATGATGTCGTTCTTTGAAGAGCGGCCTCATGGTGCTTTCAGAAGGTAGGCACCCGAGTCATGTCCTTTCAATCCAGCTGGATTCCACCTGACTCGTGCGGATACTGACCTGTTCTCTCTTTTGTCTCGTCTCTAGGCAATAGACATGCGTGCACGCTTGTCGAAGCAGACGTCTATTGTCTTTTTGTCCTTTACGTCAGTCCATCTGGAGTACTACTGCGACTATGAAGCGTCCCTCCCCGCTACTTGATTTCTCTCTCATCCACGACGGACCATCGCACCTGCTTCTACTAGACAACATCGCCATCTCAATGCATCTGCTCAATGCTCTCCGCCGACAGGTGCGTCTCCATTCATCAATTTGGTTTGGGCGGCCAACTGATAGCTTGAAAAGCGTTACCTCCAACTTCCGCCTCATCTCACCAAAAAAACCGCGCAGGAGGCCCCTCCTCCTCGTCGTCGAACGCTCTTGGGGACCGCTGCGAGGCTGAAACTACCACCCCCGGGATCAGTGAAAGCATCCATCAGCAACACTGTCCGTGGCTGGACATCCCGTCTGCGACCAGCGCGTGTCTCTAATGCACCGAATGAAAAGCAGACTCCCCGGACCCTCGAGTTGGAGCGGGGCTGGCTGGAAAGAGATCGTGTCGTTGTTCACGGGAGTCTGAATGAGGAGCTTGATAGGCAGCGGGCGTTGAAGAGGAAACGAAGCTGCTGCGACGACGATAAAGTTCCAGAAGAGCCGCACTCCTTCAAGAGGCGATCGCCGGCCCTCTCCATCGTGCATTCACCGCCGACTCGGGCACTACCTGCTCCCCCCGTTCTCTCCGCCCACCACGACGTCGATCTCCCTCTCACTTTGCTGGGCAGCGAACTGCGCATTCCGCTTCTCACTGATCAATGCGCGGACGCTTTTGGCGTACTGCTACGCGCCACGCATCCACCGGTCGGTATTGTGGATGCGCAGTCTGATTCGCTCGAGGACGAGGACGAAGACCTTGGACAGTCAGAGTTGTTGACTTTACAAGAGTGGTCTGTATCCGACCGGGATCACCCAGTGCCGTTGAAGCTTATGCTAGTCCGATCCGCTTCTCCATATGAGCACCGCTGCAAACCAGAGCTTCAGCAGCCTCGTTCTTCGTCGCCTGACCCTCTCGGCTTCGATACGTTCCGTGACCCTTCTCCGAGTTCTCTTCTCGATCAGTCTCGCTGTGAAGCGCAATCTGTTAGTGAAGGAGAATCAGACTGGACGGAGTATAGCGAATGCTCCCATGCACCGTCGATTTCATCGCTCTCAGCAACATCTGTATGATTGCCCAAGTGGCTATCTACGACCACAGCTAGCGAGCGTGGCTTGCCTTGACCAATCTCTATGTAATATGTAATATTGAATATGCCAATAAATGAAGCACTATGCTGCTAGTACATGACCTTCCGGTTCGCTCGAACGCCGCATCAGAATGCCTTCTTCATCGTGGCCCAGAAGCTCTTGCCCTGTATCCTGGCAATCTCCTTCTCGAGGTCACTTGGCTGCCTGGATCCATCCGCCGAAGCGACCGTCCCAGCGCCCCATGGCGAAGCCCCGTGCACTTCAGACAGATTCGTCAGCTGCGGGAAGGCAGACGCGTAGCCAAGGGGGACGAAGATAGAGCCGTGGTGGGTAATCGTGCTGAGAGTCAATGTCAGCCCCCTCTAGAGAGTAAGCAGTAACATGACCGCCCACCTCAGCACGCTTGAAATCGTCGATTCCTGACCTCCACCAAGTCCAGCGGTCGAAGTGAAAGCGCCAGCGTACTTGCCGGCGAGTGCTCCAGATCCCCATAGTCCGCTAGTGGTATCCCAGAATGACTGATCCCAAATGATCAATGAGACATCCCAACGTAGAGAGAGCGAGCCAACACACCCGCCACTGTGCCGGCTGCGTGCCGAATCGTGTCGGGATGCCCATTAAGTATCCATCGAATGTAGCTAGTTGCGCCGCCGTGATGACAGGGTAGGCAGGCTTCTCGGGGGCGCCCATCTTCGTAAGGACCTCCCCTGGTAGGGTTTCGGGTACTTGGAAGAGAGAAGCGGAGCCGCCGGCTTCCTCGATGCCCTTCTTGACCTCTTCGGCGACTGCAGATTGCACAGCGGGTCAGGCGCAACAGAGGGCGGAGGATAGAGACACGCACGGGTGGCGATGTGCCCGTAAGTAGAGTATATGACGATGGCCACTTTGGGTCCTGGACTCTGGACAGCGGCGATCTTGGTCTCCTCCTCCTTCTTTGGGGCGGCGGGCTTGGGAACCGCCGGAGGCGGCGCACTCTTCTTCGACGCCTTCTTCTTCGGCTTCGCATCGTCTATGTCGAAGTTAGCGCCCGTCTTTCTTGTCCCGAAGCACATCGTGAAGTGGTGAAGAGGTTGAGAGGACGAATGTGAGCCAAAAATACAGCGAGGGCGGCCATCCGCCCTGCTCAGTCTTTATTGTCGGGACGCGCGAAAATCCAGCCTAATTTGGCTCGGAAAAACTTTCACGAAAGGCGGCATGTCAGCAGTGTGACAGCCTCCTTGGTAAGAACTCGAGAGCTTGTTCAGCAAGGTCGTTGACAAATGGGGAGCAGAAATTGGGCGTGCAGCAGCGCTGAGCGACGAGATGGAACTGGGAGAGAGACAACGTTATCGATATCTTGTTTGAGCATCACGTAGACTGAGCCAGCTGAGAGTTGGAAAGCAAACAAAGCGTCAACGAGCAAGGGCGGCGTACGTACATAATCGTGATGCGTCATCAATGTTAGCTGACATACCGTCACTACTGATGGTCACAAGCTTTTGCAAGAATCGGATATCGAGAAGCGAAGGGATGTCTTTCATCGAAACAGATTATCTGTTGAGCTCGGCCGATCCACGCATTTCTTATTTAGGGCTATTCAAGTCCAAAATGACCTTCCACTGCAAATATGCATCAGACATTTGCTCGGCTTGAACTTCAGCATCGCTTGAGAAGCTCTCTGCCCCTTCGATACTTTCACCCAGCTGAATGCGAACAACAATAATTGTCGGAGCGATTCCCTGTCCATTTTTAGTGCACGGCGTGAAGCGCCGCGAGGTGATAGACTTGCCACAATCTGAGAGAGTCCTGAGAATATGATCGTCTGCGAGCGAAGTTGGGTAAGATGCTGGATATGTACAAGGTAAGACTCACTGTCGAGCCACTGTTAGAGTTCAAGAGGACCATATAGAATAGCCCAAATATCAAGTACAGAGCGCCGGACTCGAATCTGAAGGGATGTGATCAGACCAGAGGATTGCGCAGCGAAAGAAAGTAGATGAACATCATTGCCCCGAGGACTTTGCAGCGTTTTGCCAAGGCAGGATTGCTGGAAGAAGCAGTTCGAGCCATCCACCAAATCCGAGCAACTAATTGGTAAATTAGTTGAACGTCAAACACGAATCAGAGAATCATGGACCAGAGAGGGTGACAAGTAAAAAATTTGTCACCAGTGAAGAAATCAATGCGAGTGAGAAGGTAAGATTGATAAACGGAAAGGCCGCCAGTCCGATCGATCCACAGGCGAAAATGCTGCAATAGCCGAGTGCTATTGTATACGTCAGTACATCTCGTAAATCCTCGGAGAGGGACCCTCTGGTGACCCACAAGTGGCGCATATCAGCAACAGAGAGGGTAGAAGGATTACTGATGTACGGAAGTCCCAAAGAGCGTAGCATCAAAGTATCTATGTGATCTTGAATTCTATAGAACTTGCGACGAGTTCAAAGCACATACGAAGATGATATCCGCAATCAGGCTGGGGAAAGGCAACTAGTCAGGTGAGTCTGAGGATAATAATGACAGAATAGATCTCACTTGCTGCTCACAAACAGAGTGCTCATGGTCATGGCCAAGTAGTTCTCCAATGCTTCTTTTCCGGTGGCTAGTATCGTAGCCATCTTGTGTTTGATCGATGAATTGACGAGCTGAAGGACCCAATGCACCGTGGCAGAGAGGAATATAACGGATAGCGCCCCAAGAAGAAAATGCCGATGAGCAGTATGCTTGCGAGGCTTGCGTAGTGCGAAGCAAAAGAGTGTTAGATATATTCCTTGCCATTGTCAGCAAGACTGGAGAGATCGAGCAAGACTCCACTCACCGTACAAAAAGCTCTCAAGCTGCGTCACAAAAGAATCAGAAGGCGCATTTCAGGAGCGTGGTGATTCGGTGCTGACCACGACACAATATGTCGAGAGCTCCAGGCTCTCTTCCATGGCAAGAAACATATCCCGACCGTTCTGGTGCTGGCAGACGACGGACATGGACAAATCGCGCTTCGTCTTCCAGAGACCAAGACCTTCTAGAGTGCTCGCTCAACGAGCGGGAAGGGGGTTGAGGGGCTGAAATGTGTGACGCTAGGAGTAATCGTTTATGTAGATGTGTGCTTGATACAAGAACCGATCGACCGATGGACTACGTCCTGTGCAGCAGATATCATAACAACTGTAGTGGCGAATTATGAGCCCGCGATCGAACAAAGCAAGATGTGAGAGAGTCCACGCCTCCGAAGAGAACACTCAAGCTTCACGCGCACAAGACGAAGTTAGACAACCAATCGGAGTAGTTTGATTAGCATTGTCAGTGGCTGACGATGATTGACAGATAGGTCCGTGCCGTCGTGATAGTTTCATGATCCTACGACTACACAGGACTACGCTCAATGATTCACCAGACGGGGCGGGATCCAATACCAGTGTTGAGCCTGTGTTCGATGAAGATTCGTTTCCTGGTTCCATCACGATGATCTGCCTCACTTTCCTTGTTCCGTATTGTGATTTGACCCCACATCATGAGGGGACAGAGTTCATCTCCCGCTCGGATTGTCAATCGCAGAAGTATGTTCTCGTCAGAGCGATGGTAGTGAAGAAGTTCAGCGAGATGAGTGTTGAAGCTTGTTTGTATTAGCGACTATCACAGTATGTAGACATGACATCATAAGTAGTATTCTTAGATTACTTTGGCTCGCTCCACAATGACCTCATACCTGACCTCATTATTGCGTCATCCATTACTCATCTATGATATCATTACTCCACTATGACATCATGATATCTGCTCCAGACTGGTATATAAACCTAGTACTATACGCTCCATATCCTCAGCTCCTGTGTCTTACACTCGCTGAGGTATGCATTCTCCCTTACGATCTAATGACCCTTACTTATGACTTGTACCACAGACTCTGTGTCTTTAGGTACAGCTAATGTTCAGCTCCTGTGTCTTACACTCGCTGAGACTCTGTGTCTTTAGGTGATCGCTACTGGTCGTATCTCCACTGCGCGGTATTGTCTGCGACAGGTTATGGGCCCCGCCTGAACCACTAGCAACAGATCAAGAAACATCGAACTACTCCCTTTACTAAGGCGAGTATCTTTCACTCGTTCAGCCCTTCTAGAGCGCCGTCTTTGTGCGCTCGTCCCACTTGCTGGATGTCGGTCCTCGCATTTGTGCTCTCACCCTCAAGGGGTTACGCGAGCGGCGTCAGGGAGTCATTCAGTTGGCAGACGCGCCGTTAGCTATTCCGTCCATGATTGCTCGCGCGCGTTTTACGTTACATCTTTTTATTGTACAGCGGACATACCCACCAGGCACTGGTCCTTTGGTCAATCCCACTCCTGAACCTTGCGCGAAGCGCCTAGGTGGTGTGGTAGCTCTCAACAGCTGCTGGAGGTCAATCCCTCCGCCAGGCAAAACAATCCTTCGGGGTTGACTTGCATTCCTCACAAGGGACCCTGCGAGCTGGTGACACTACGAGGATTCATGCAATGACGCTCTGCGTGTATGCATGTCTTTAAAAGGGAGAAGATGGGCGGCCAAACCCGGTGCTTGGGATGGCCTTGGGCACGTGTCCCTTGGCCAGTGATAGACTGCGAGGGCAGTAATCACCGTCGGGTACTGCCGCCGCTGACGTATATAGTTACGTTACTTTGATACAAATATGGGCACTTACTATACCGCTTTATTTCGTTATCATTCCCCGCGCGTATATGGGCATCATGGATGGGATGGGGACGCTTGGTCGTTCTCGTTTCAGAGATTTGGCACTCGGGATTTTGTTTCTTGGTCTGCAGAGAATCTGGGGCTGACTTTGTCGCTCTAGTCATCTCTATCACCCTGTCATCACCAGACGACCCTCCCGTTGGGGTTATCCTATTTCCTGTTGTCCGCTGGGCTCAGGGACCTTCTTACATTCCTCTCCAAGACGCCGATTGGAGGGATCTATACGATCTTGGAGAACACGATAACGAAGAGTTCTTCCATCACCAAGAGAATTGGACTCCAGAACTTCGATCTCTATTCGGTGATCCTCCCTATATCGAATTCCCCTCTCTTCACTACCAAACCGCCGACGTTATCGAGTATCTCCCCACCATGTCGGGAATCGAGAAACTCAACAACTCCATTCTGAGTGTCTTCGATGGCACCAATTGGAATACGTGGTCGGACAACTACATGAGCATCTGCATGCATCAGGGCACCTGGGGAGTGGTTAAACCCACTCATATTATGGTTAACGGCACATCTACCTCGAACCCTGGTTCTATGGAGCGTCCTGGAACGGCTGGTGACAGCCAATATCAATGGGACGTTGCCAATGAAAAGGCACTGGGTCTTGCGCGGGTTTATATCACCCAGAATCTGCGCAAGGGAATCTTTATGGACGGTCAGCGGGAGCGCACTGCGCGTGAGGTTTTTGCGAAGATGGCAACGGATTATGGCCAACCAAATGCCATCGATGCTTTTGTCGAGTACCGCCTCCTGAACACCACCACCTTCCATGGTGGTGATACCATTGAAAAGCAAATCATGGAAATGGAGACTCGTCGTCGCCAGTGTTCGGAAGGAGGAATCGAGATCCCCGACTACCTCTTCGCAACTCTAATGCTCGCCGCCTTGCCCGCTTCCAGCAGAGGTTTCGTCACCTCTTACCTGGCCAATCGTCCTATCGCTTCTCTGAACCCAGTCGATGTCAAGAACAGCGTCATAGGGAATATCAAGATCGAGAACCTCGACACGACGTCGAACTCGAAGATTTCCACCGTTCCGTCCCTTGCCACCCGCTGCACTCATTGCAACAAGTCCGGTCACGTTGCGGCATCCTGCTACAAGAAGTATCCCAACCTCAAGCCGACTGGTCAATCTTCTGACAAAGGCAAGGGGAAGCAGGATGAGGGGAAGAAGAAAAAGAAGAAGGAAAAGAAGAGCGGTGATGGTACTAGCGCTGTAAAAGAAGTTGTAGCCGCTCCCGCGGTTGCAGCTGCCTCCAATGGAATGCACATTTCGTCCTATCTCATGAGTGACTCCCTCAAACACATCGATGATGGAATTTTTGTTGAAGAAATGGGAGACGACTCCAAAATTCGTTTTCTATGGGACTCGGGTTGTACGCATCATATGACAAACACCCGATCTGATCTTCACAACATCAGACCTATCGACACCTATGTAATCGTTGGGTCGGGAGCTCGCTTCAAGAATGAAGCCGTTGGAGATATTGTGTTGCGGGGTCATACAAGTAGTGGCATCGACTACACCTTCACGCTGAAGGATGTCATCTACAACCCGCACATAAGAGGGCGTTACCTTTCTGGGTATGCGCTCGATCAGGCTGCTTACTACACCGTGGTTGGTGACAACAAGGCAATCCTAGTCACCAAGGATTGGCTCAACAAGGGAAAAGCGCATGGGGATGTCTTGATGACCTTTAAAGCAAGCAATCGCTGCTACTGGTACTACCCCGAGGAGCTCGTGGCACCATCTGTGTCTGCATCTCACGAGTCTACCGCGCTCGCTTCCCTGGAAACTACCGATCGTGAATTGTGGCATAAGCGTTTTGGTCATGCGGCTCGGAGGACCCTTTCTCACTTGCCGACACAAGTTGAAGGTGTTCCCCCCTTGCGACGCAATAAAGACCAGCGCGGCATGTGCGATGGATGTATGCTTGGAAAACAGCACAAGCATCCGTACCCTGCATCAGAGAAACGTGCTAGCAAACCCCTCGAGCTTATCCACACTGATTTGATGGGCCCCTGGCCTACTCAGTCGTTGGAAGGTTCACGCTACACAATTTCGTTCTACGATGATTTCTCGAGCTTTGGCATGATGGTGTTCATTAAATCAAAGGACCAAGCCTCTACCGCGATTAAAAACTTTGTTGCCCTTGTAGAGCGTCAGCTCGGCACAAAAGTACTGGCCTTCCGGTCAGATTGTGGAGGCGAATATATGTCCGATGAACTCACAGCCTGGCTCAGTGCACGTGGTATTATGCACCCTAAGTCCGCGCCACGCGAACCACAGCAAAATGGGAGGTCTGAACGTTGGAATCGCACAGCCTACGAGAAAGCGGAATGCATGCGCCTCGATGCCGGCCTATCCAAAGGCTTCTGGCAATGTGCTATGGATGCATCTGTCCACGTTCATAATAGACAACCTATGGCACGATTGGGATGGCGAACACCTGCGGAACTGTGGCTTGGAAAGAAGCCAGACGTCTCTTATTTCCGTGTGTTTGGATGCAAGGCGTCTCTCTATGTGGATGTTGAAAAACGCCCGAAAGGGTTGGAGCATGGACGCCCCGACCACATCTTTGTTGGATACGAACAAGAGACAAAAGCTTGGAAAGTGTGGGATCCGAATCAACGCAAGATACGAGTCTCTTCAAATGTTGAGTTCGATGAGCGAGTATTCCCTGCCAAGTCCAAGCTAGTCACCGGCAATGTGTCCTCTGGACCGGAGCCGTTCACACCATTCGAGGAAACCTTCCCTGACCTTATCAATAATCCTGCGCCTGCAACGCCTTATGCAAGCATACCACCTCCTGCTCTCCCACCGCCACCGGCACCCCTCGCGCAACAAGGTCCTGTCACGGGATCGCGAGGAGTACCCCTAATGCCTGGCCCGATAGACGATCGCCCGATTGCCCATCGCCGCCCTCGTCGGAATAAGCCCCGCATTATGCCAGATGGAACTACGTATCAGAGGCCTAGCAGCATTGAGTCCATGTTATCAGCTGCCCAAGCTGAGCATGACTTGCCTCAGAACGTGCGGGACGTAGCAAAGAGCCCGGATGCACTCAAGTGGGAGCGCGCAATGCGCGAAGAACTGGACTCTCTCGAGGAAAACTGTACTTGGGATTTGACCAGCCTTCCACGCGGTCGAAAGACTGTCAAATGCAGATGGGTGTTTAGCAGGAAGCGTGACGGTCGTTTCAAAGCACGACTTGTTGCCAAGGGATTCACTCAGGTTCATGGGTTTGACTATGATGAGACCTTCTCGCCAGTATTGCGCTACGAATCTCTGCGCATACTTATGGCTCTGGCTGCTCTCGAAGATTGGGAGATTCATGCCATGGATGTCAAAACGGCATTCCTAAACGGGGATCTGGAGGAAGAAATCTATATGGAACTTCCGGAATTACCCAAAGGTTTCTCGTCATGGCCAAAAGAAAAGGTGGCACGCCTTCGTAAATCACTCTATGGGTTGAAACAGGCGTCTCGTCAGTGGAATATCAAAATCCACAATGCCCTCCTCGAACTTGGTTTTGCTCGGACATACTCCGACGCTGGTGTCTACACATATCGCCAACAAATGGGAGATACGGTCATCATCTTGGTGCTGTATGTTGACGATATGCTCATTATGGGCAACAATCTGCCGGAGATAGCGCGTATCAAATCCTTGCTCGCGAATCGCTTCAAAATGACAGATCTCGGTCCTGCGAAGGATTTCCTTGGTCTGAACATAGTTCGTGATCGCAAAGCGCGTAAAATCTGGATCGATCAGGCTTCCTATATTGAAGGAGTTCTAGAACATTTCCGGATGTCTTCGTGTAAAGAAGCTCGTACTCCCCTGCCTTCCGGCATCGTGCTCGAGAAGCATGATGGAGAAGTTGATGAAGACCGTCGTACCCGATACCAGCAACTGATTGGCAGCCTTCTATACGCCATGCTTGGTACTCGCCCCGACATTGCTTATGCAGTCATCCGTCTATCAAAGTTCAACAGCAACCCGTCAGAACATCATTGGAACATGGCAAAATACATACTCCGGTATCTTCAGGGCACCAAAAACTACCAACTTTGCTATGATGGTTCCACTGGCGCAGGCCTTATCGGTTACTCCGATGCTGATTGGGCGGAGAACAAAGACGACAGGCATTCAACCACGGGATATTCCTTCTTCATCGCCGGTTGTGCAGTGACCTGGGTTTCTAGACGCCAACCCACGGTCGCTTTGTCCTCAACAGAGGCCGAATACATGGCTCTGAGCGATGCTACGCGCCAGATTGCCTGGATCCGCACTTTGTTGACTGAGCTCGGATATGACTTGCCATCCACGCCTCTTTGTGTTGATAACCAAGGCGCTATTTTCATGGCAGTAAATCCAGTTCATGATAGGAGGACGAAGCACATCGACATCCGCTATCACTTCGTACGAGAATCCGTCGAAGCTGGCAATGTCCAACTTTACCATGTGCCGACTGATGCGATGATCTCAGACACGCTCACAAAGTCTTTGGCATGGGTGAAGTTCCAACAACATCGGCTGTCTTTGGGTCTTCGTGATCCGACTGTTTAGTCGAGTGGGAGTGTTGAAGCTTGTTTGTATTAGCGACTATCACAGTATGTAGACATGACATCATAAGTAGTATTCTTAGATTACTTTGGCTCGCTCCACAATGACCTCATACCTGACCTCATTATTGCGTCATCCATTACTCATCTATGATATCATTACTCCACTATGACATCATGATATCTGCTCCAGACTGGTATATAAACCTAGTACTATACGCTCCATATCCTCAGCTCCTGTGTCTTACACTCGCTGAGGTATGCATTCTCCCTTACGATCTAATGACCCTTACTTATGACTTGTACCACAGACTCTGTGTCTTTAGGTACAGCTAATGTTCAGCTCCTGTGTCTTACACTCGCTGAGACTCTGTGTCTTTAGGTGATCGCTACTGGTCGTATCTCCACTGCGCGGTATTGTCTGCGACAATGAGTTCCATCTTTTCTGCGATGTGAGACCCGCATTCCCAAACTCTCCCTGGCTTCCGTATAACAGACTGGGAGTGCAGCTGTCTCGGAGCGTCTTCTCTATTTGCATCTCCCACCGCTCCAGCGACAGGTCGCTGGAAGGAGGATTCTTTCGTTACCCAGCGCACTGAACATATGCCCCTGTGCTCATTCATGCGTGTATGCCTTTCCGTGGTTTTCTGTGGGCTATATAGTATGTGACTCTCAACGGTTGCCAGTTCATTCAGAGAATTGGCTTTCTAGGACTATGCCTGGCTTATGAAGTCCCTTCGCTCGAATCTGTAAAAAGCTTTGTCACCGAATCGCCGCTTGGCGATATGACAATGGCTTCGATCGTGGAGATACCAGTCTCGTCGTGGCACGGGACCTCGCATGCTACTGCCGGTTCGAGTTCAGTCATGTCTTGGACGACGTATATGAACGCGTTGATCATAGTGGCACGGACAGTAGCATCCTCGGATGTGGAACCGGCCGAAGATGCCCCCCCAAACTTTTCTTGCAGCCTTCTTGACAACGCGCATGTGCGATGCATCCACATCGTTTATCGATCCAAGACCGGACCAGTGACAAAAATCTTTACCGGCCCACTCGCACCCAGCACGGCAGCCGCTTTCGTGACGTCTGAATCTTCAACGTGCACATGCTCAATATTTCCAGCCAGCTCGTCTGAAGCTATCGATTCTTCGTCCTTGGGCCGAGGTGGGTGGCTGCCCCGGGATTATTTCGTTATCCTGATATCGTTCTAGTGCAGGATGGCCAGGTTCCACAGGAAACAGGGAAGCCGAATTCAGCAACCAGCTCCCCTGCGCCCGTGCTTCCGAAGGTAAACATTGTGGCTATTACCGCGTCTATCATGGCCGCCATATTGTTTGTCGCTATCGTTGTCTATAAGTTGTGCCGACGAACACACAACCGGAAGGTGCTCAAAGCCTCACTCTTTCGACCCAATCAGCTAGTGGGCCATGCTGAGGACGCGGGAGATCCCTCGCAGGCGGCAAAAAATCCCGAATTCGACCACACAATCAAAGGAGAGCCCCGCTACCTCAACCAGGACACAGATAGTTGCGAATGGATGCCACCATACTCAGTAAACGACCCGGAAAGTGCTAAATATACCTTCGGATCTGCCACTGTATAAGGGATGTCCAGAATAGAACTATATATCTCACACCGGTCGGATCAGAGTGAATGGCCGGACGGCTATGATTTTGATTGCGAGGACTCTGAACGGCACTTGGAGAATGCGCAGCACTTCGGTCACTTGAGTGTACCGAATGATTCGTATCGCGGCGTTTCGAAGGTAAACATTGGCCCGGATGCAGGCTGAAAATTGATTCCGCAGGCAACTCTACTGCTCGGTCTATGATAGTCCATGATGCATCCGATAATCTTCGATCGTTCATGAGATTCCTATGCCTGAACTCGATGCTGAACATATCGAACATCTAACGAGGCCCCTTGTGCATCGGGGGTAAGTTTTAAAATAGCTTTCACGTGAGACAATGAATGGCAGTGACAGCTGCCAATCTGATCCTGGATTCGATCCACTCAATCGCCAGCGAGACCGCGTGATGCGTGGCAGTCTTGGACATTCCCTCGCTGCTGCGGAACGGGACCAGGGGACATATAACCGACCAGCCTCTCTACAGGCAGGCGCTCCACTCACCCATTCTCCATGTCGAATATTGAACTCAAGGACCGTGCGCCATCGTACAGCGGATCATCGCGGTCGCGAGGCAAAGCTGTGGATCATGGAGAGCAGGATGTGGGCTATGGGCCGAATGACGCAGGCGGCGCAGGTTTCTCGTGTCTTACTCCTTCTCCGGTCGCGATTCTCAACTTCTTCAGCTCACATCACAGGCTCGGCCGTCAAGCAACCTCATCTCATCAAGGTACAGCCCTTGAAGCGGGAGGAAATGCAGGTGTGATTCAGATCTCTGGGGCTCTTTGCCTGCTTACCGACGGTTACTCTCAGCCTTCGTATGCCCAAGATCTTGGAACTGGAGAGGTGTGTCGCCACCCGAGACACTGGTCGCAGTCGCTGATCCGAACGAAACAGGTTGTTCACGGCGCGTACGGATCTTTCTTGCAAGCAGTCGGCACCATTTTTGGTATCTGTGGGATGGTCCCCTGCTGTCCCGTTTCGAACCCTTTCCGCTCAGTGGAACAAGGTGAACTTTCCCCATTGCCATTGCTGTCTTTGCACAACTCATTTCGGTACCAGGATCTGTTGGTCTTGTCTCCCGCTTCGGCCAATTCTACAAATCTGTTGATCCCGGCTTGGTGCAAGTGAATATCTGCACTGAGTCTCTCAAGATAGTCGATGTCAAGATTCAGATCATTCCTATCGGCCGTCAGAGTGTGATGTGAGAATTTGCATCCTTCTGTGGACATGAGCTGATAGTTCCACTAGTACTCGCGACAATGTCAACGTGGAGATGTGCGTTTCTGTATTTGACTTATCCTTGCTCACGAGCTGAATTTTTCGCAGTGACTCGGTTATCTACTACCAGATCAACAACCCGTATCGGTCTGCTTTTGGGATCACGGACTTACGCAAAGCCTTGGTAGAGCGGGCCCAGACTACACTGCGGCAGGTTGTTGGGGCTCGCGCGGTTCAGTCGGTCGTAACCGAGCGAGACCAGATCGCTTTCGAGATTGGCGAAATAGTGGCGGACGTCGCAGACAATTGGGGAGTTGCCATCGAGGGCATTCTGATCAAGGATATCATCTTCGGAGCAGACGTCGCCGCGAGCTTGAGCAGTGCGGCGCAGCAGAAGCGCTTGGGCGAGAGCAAAGTCATCGCAGCCCGGGCCGAGGTTGAAGCAGCGAAACTAATGAGACAGGCGGCAGATATTCTGGCCAGTCCCGCTGCGATGCAGATCCGGCAGCTCGAAGCATGTGGGTTTTTATATCTGTCGAGACCGACACGTGGCTCTGACATTCGTCACTTCCAGTGCAAGCAATGGCGAAAACAGCCCAGAGCAAGACTATTTTCGTTCCCATGCAGCTTCAGTCCGACATCGGCCCTCAGCTGACTGCTGTGGAGGGACCCGCCGCTCGTAGCGACGCTGGTGGGGAGGTCGCCTGACGATGCGGCGACCGAGTTTCAGACTGCGGGAGATCATTTTATCGCAACTAGTTCATGTTCTTAGCCATTTTTTCTTACGCTACCCTTGTGTGCCTGATTCGGCGATTTTCCGCTTACCATTGTCGACGTTCTGTCAGAACCTACTACATAATTTGCTTCCGGTTCAACTTGAACTTATTTTAACGAGTCTGTGCGGATCAACATGATCTTCGACTTTGCTCGGATCTCAACCATATGGTTTCGGGAAGCGACGGACGGGGAGTGCTTCTATGCTCTCGGTTTTGTTTTGATGCAGGTGCTGACGGCCGGACTGCGTTCCATCGGACTCCATCCCGGTCGTGTCATCGTTGTTACACGACAATTTAGATCGGCAAAGTATGGACCCGCCGAAAATTTCCTTTTTGGTCACCCGGATTCTCCCGCCCCGAACACAGTGTGAATATGGTATTTTCTGCCGTTAGGCATTGGTTGTAAGACTGCACCATATTTTATCGTATCAGTTGGAGCCAATCACTGCTCTAAACAAATTCTATCCCCTCCCTACTTTCCGCTTCCCAGGTACAAGTTTGGGCCGAGTCAAAGGGCGAGGTGGCTCAATTCGACGTCACCACCACGTGATCAATCACAGTCGATCCCCGAAGCGGCAATGAGCGGCACCCCGGCTCTTTTTTGCTCTTCGGCAACAAATGGGGAGGCGGGTTATGGCTTTATAACCAGAATCTCGAAAAATGGGAACCGCACTCCGATTACCCGTAGCCCCCGTCCGTTCCCCGTAGCATCATGTCCTCGATGACCGACTACTCGTCGTGGTCCCCCGCATCGACTTCCGCATCCGGCTTGAGCCCGCACTC
Organism: Mycena citricolor; assembly: GCA_963692855.1. Taxonomy (NCBI): domain Eukaryota; kingdom Fungi; phylum Basidiomycota; class Agaricomycetes; order Agaricales; family Mycenaceae; genus Mycena; species Mycena citricolor. The sequence goes on along the minus strand of CAVNYO010000014.1, from coordinate 125,075 downwards.
TCCCGTACATCCCGCCTCGCTTGTAGATCCGGCCAACCACTCTTCTGCGATCCTGGAACTTCTGGATATCGAGTTCACCCCTTCTGTGATAGGTATGCCATGTTTCTTTTCACTAGGGAGGAATAGACCGCTTATGCTGCCTATGATAGCATACATCGTCGAATGCGTATCTGATACCGTCCGCTTCGCTTTGACCCGTGACTCTCCAAACCAAGACGACCATGCGCAGCGCACCTCCAAGCTGCCCTCTTACGAGTCTCAGTTTCCCAAGTTCGTTCGCTCGGTGCTCTCCCGTGCCGAAGTCACACCTGCTACCGTACTCGTTGCCCTGGTATATATCGCCAGAGCGCGTGCGCACCTTTCCATCGCAATCGAAGATTGGGCTCTGGAGCGCGTATTCTTGGGCGCGCTCATTGTCGCGAGCAAGTTCACGCAGGACAGCACTCTGCGTAATGTGCACTGGGCGCTGTGCACGGGTGTCTTTGGGAAGCGAGACATCGGCCGGATTGAGCGAGAGTTCCTCGAGGTCCTCGATTGGGATCTGCTTGTGAAAGAGGAGGAGATCCTGGCGCATTGGGAAGGAGTCATGGGCCTTGAGACGGGTACGATTGAGTCGGGGTTGCCTGCTGTGGCAGACATGTCTGGTGTGAAATCCGAGTCTTCCTCCTCCACACCATCTACCACATCCTCCTCTTACCGGCATTCTCACCATCATCACCGCCACCCGTATCACCACCCTCACCACCACCATCGACATACTGTTCCCGAGCTCGAGCCATCGAGCCCCACCAGCACATGCTCGTCGTCCCTACCCACACCGCACATGACACTGTCCGTCCCCGAAACGCTGCCGGTCGAGGTGTCACTTCCGGTCCTTACCCGACAATCGGGCAAGGAGGAACATCAGCACCACTCCCGCTTCGGTGACTTGCTCCACGCTCTCCACCTTCCGCGGATAGGAGGCCATCATGGGCACCGTAATCGCCCGCAAGCACGTCCTATCTCGGTTTCCGCTGCATAGTTGCCATCCAGCTTTGCGAAGCGGTCGAGGAGGGCACCCAACAACTTACGACTGGTTTGTCCGCTTGGGCGCAAAAGTAACCTAATAGTAGTCCTGCAAGGCTTGTACGATCGATAAATCAGAAGTGACCAAATGTACTCTCAGTGTTAGTAGTTTGTACTACAATAATACTTACATGTAGCAAGCCTGCGTGGATCTTATCTAATACTCACCTGCAACATCTTATCCAGATCCGTCCTTGACTCATATTCCGAGCCCTCGGCATCAATGCCGCTTCCGCGCTGACTGAAGCCCCGGAAGAGCGGAAGACAAGTCGCGATGACTGGCTTGATTATGACAGGTGGTACGATGCGACCCAGCGGAGGACAAGAGAGAAGTAGATAGATTGTGACTCCGTGTGACTGTCCAGCGATTATCACGTGCTTCACGCAATTTCATTTTCATGAGAGAGTCGCCCCCACCTAAATCATGGCCAGGCGGGTTTTATGTTCCGCAGCTCCTTCCAGAGCGGGACAACCGTATCAGAGCTCTCGTTTTACCCGATGCGTCTACGTATGGACATGGCTTTCATCGCGGACTTCGGTGTTTACCGACGAGATGAGTCACCGATATGCAACTCCCGGCATCCCCGTGATACATGACGTGTATGTGCCGAGGACACTTCTCCATTTCTTACCCACTCTCGTCGGCCTTTGCCCCCTTTCTTAGCTTTCTCCCTCTGTCTCCCACACCTCCTCCGTTCCCGCAGTGAATGTCATCAAACGAGGAAGACTATGGCCCCGATCCGTATCGCGTTAAGAAACGCCGCGTACAGCGAGCCTGTGATCTATGTCGAAGGAGGAAAAGTACGTCTCGCGTGCCTCAGAACACAGATCGCGTTACTGATCTTGCGGCCAGGTCGCTGTGCGTAAACAATTCGAATACCCCTTGCGACTGGGATACAGGCGCTGAACCTTCTGGTGGACTCAGGCGACGGCTCACAGCAGCCAGGGTCCCGGTGCTCGACATGTCAGGACGCGAACTCGGAGTGTACTTACTTGGAGGGTGCAGTGGTGAGTCTGCTTGATTCGCTTGATTACACCCCTCTCGCGTGCTCACACTCCGGACCGCTGCTCGCAGAAACGTGCTCCACCTAAGAAGTACGATTGCGACCATCGGGTGGATGCGGTCATAACACTGACATGACTTCAGTAGCAGCTACGTCGAGTCTCTGGAAGCGCGACTCGATCGCTCGGAGGCATTGGTCAGACAGCTTCGTGCCGAGCTCGCTGCGGCGCAGTTTGCCATTTCCGCACCATTGCCCTCCGCAGCATCGGAAACATCAAACGGTTCAGAGAAGGCATGTGGACCCGCCTGCAAGCCATGTGCGCCCCTGAATTGATCCAGAATGGGGTACAGGTTGCGTTGCCGTCCGCCTCGCTTGAAATGCTACGAAATGCACTACAACACTTGACGTCCCCGCCGCGCTCAGCTCAAGCCGAGCCTCTGCTTCACATCGAGATTGCGAAAAGAGTCGGTCTGTATTTTGTGTTCCTTTCTTGCGTCGCTCACGATTCTGCGAAGCTGGAACATCTGACTTTCACTGAAAAACCCGAGAAACACTTCATGGGCAAGTCGTCCGGGGTTGAGCTCATGAAGGTGACGATGGATATGCGCGACGAAGTGACGAAGGCTTCTCTGCGTCAGCAAATCTCGAATGCCAATTCGGCCGCATCTTCGCCCGATCTTGCAGACAGCCCGGAGGCAGTGTGGGAAGACCCGTGCCCGGATAGTCTTTTGGGATGGAGCCACAAGCGCTGGGAGTTTTGGAACTTCAAGCCGGTGTGTCCTATACTCCTTGTGCCTCCACATCAGACTACTCAAGAGTGGCAGTGGGAGAAATCCATTCCAACCCTGCGCCCCTATGTCTTTCCAGAACAAGGGTTCATTTTCGAACTGGTGGATTTGTATTTCCAACACATGAATATTTACTATCCGGTATTCCATCGGCCGACGCTCGAGAGGCATCTGCTAGCCGGACTACATCACAGGCAAGCGCCGTGAATCGAATCCTATTATCCGCTGTTGACCAACTCACAGAGACACTGGGTTCGGTGCCGTTGTTCTCCTTCTTTGCTCTGTCGCTTCCCGCTGGTCCCACGATCCGAGGGTCGGGGGCCCGACCGAACCAGGAGCTCGCAATTTGAATTGCGGCTGGCAGTGGTTCGATCAGGTTCCCTTCGTTGGAGGGCATCTGTTCAACCAGGGCACGCTGTACGATCTTCAATACTACGTGGTATGCGCCTTATTCTGTGACTGCGCATGTCCCTCAGTATCCACCTTCAGCTTGCGGTCCAATTCCTAGAACATGCGTGCGCGCCTCAGGCTTGTTGGACCCTGATTGGGATCGGTTTGCGATTGGCCCAGGTTCGCTCATTCCTCCTCTTTCTCAGTCTTATTCGATCTGATCTGTCTATCAGGACATGGGAGCTCATCGACGCATGAGTTCTGACGAGGATCTGACCGTCGAGCGCGAGCTGACCAAAAGAGCCTTCTGGTATCTCTTGGTCATGGACCGCAGTGTCAGTGCCGCCATGGGCCGGTCATGCGCTCTGCAGTATGATGAGTGCGTGGCCGTCAGCATCACGAGATTGTTTGCTTCATAGAGCTGAAAGCGCTCAGGTTTGACGTCGACCCTCCAATCGAATGTGACGACGAGTATTGGGAAAATCCTGAACGGCCATTCCAGCAGCCGCCGGGATTTCCTTCACGTGTATCCTTCTTCAACACTGTGATTGGTTTGAACCATCTCCTGGCTTTCAGTCTTAAAATCTTGGTGAGCTTTGCTCGATCGTGTGTTGAGCTGGCGCGTCTCACAATTATAGTATCCGCTGTATAAAACGCGCACCGCGTTCAATATGAACGGGGCTTTGTTCGAGGAAAGTGTCGTGGCTGAACTGGACTCTGCACTTAATCAATGGTTGGACAATGTTCCTGAGCATCGTGAGTGTATTCGTTTCGTATTCCATGCACATTGGTTACGAGATTCTTCGATCTTCTAGTTCGTTGGGACCCCATGCGTGTCGATCCAGTGTTCTTCGATCAATCCGTTGCGCTGCAGTGTGAATATCATCATCTTCAGATCTTCATTCATCGGCCGTTCATCCCCATGTTGCGCAAGACACTGCCGTTGGTGAGGTTGCCATTGCGCTTCCGATTACCTTGCTCTGACATTACTTGCGACAGGCTCTGCCATCACTAACGATCTGCACCAACGCCGCACGAGCTTGCGCTAATCTATGTCACGCGCAGCGACAACGAAAAGGAGATGTCCCGGTGGTTATCAACTTGGTGAGTGGAACAGAGCCGGCTTCGAATCCATGTGTAACTTATTAATGAACCAGTCGCCGATTTTCGTTGCGGGTATGGTTCTGCTGTTGAATGTCTGGAGTGGGAAATTGTCCGACTCGTCGCGCGAACTTGGGAACGTATATAAGTGCATGGAGGCTGCCCGAGTAGCGGAGGGTCGATGGCGAGGTCCAGGTTTGATGTGGTACGTTCGCCCTTTGCACCTGTTTGTGCTGTGTTCTAGAACTTGCCAAGGGACATCTTTGCGGAACTTGCGACACTGCCACAGTTCGCTAATCGACCTCCGGCATCGCCTGATCACGCACCGAGGAGACAATCTCGTCCCCATCCGAATCCACCTGCGTCTGTCTACCCCGAATCTGTCTCTGCCTCCTTCACACCATCAAGTTCAGTTTCACCACCCAACAGCCAATGGGCGGGTTTCGACGGATCTTCACCTTACGTGCAAGCGAATGAGGGCTTCGGGATCGGCCCCGAGTCCGAGTTTCCTCCTTTTTTGGACGACGGGACGATTGCGATGTGGAACAACGCTCCAACGACTTGGGAGCTGGGGGATTGGGGGTCGTATCTGAACAACTTTAACAACACGGAGATTAGACCGGCGAGTCATCCACCATACGGAGCTATATAAACGTTACTCAGCCGCGTAAGATTGGTGGAATAATAATCTGTAGATCTCGACTTTTCAAATCTTTTGCGTTGCATACATGTCGTTGAAATTGACGAATTGAAACTGATTACTGCACTATCAACAAGCCGGCACTCCAGTGAACCCGGATCCGCACGCATTCGTGATTTGGTTTGCTACCCCTCCCCAAACGTAAACACTTTCAAACTAAGAACAGGTGAAGTGAGTCGATCAATCAGGAGCAGAAGAATGAGAAAGTTGGACATACAGTGATATTCTTGCATGGCGTGGCAGCATTACAGTCGAGGAGAACCGCAGGTCGCGTGGTGCTGCCGAAACCCTTATTTGTCCGACAGAGTCGTCAGCAGGAAGTTACTCGGGTCCAGAATCAGTACGCACCGATATTCCGTCGAAATGCACATCGGAGATTTCCAGTTTTCCGGTGTCGATGCCGTTGCCCCTCCAGAACACGCCGATATCTGTCGTCAATCGATTTGGGTTCGGAAATGAAATTCCCGGTTGGAACTTACACAGAGGGAAATCGGGCTCAATCTTCGCAAAAAATGATAAAACAACGAAAAGGAGAGAAGCAGCCGCGTACGAGTGTGAAATCATGGTAAGTGATGTTCCGGACGAAACCGATGTTGTCGGGATACGATTTAATCATGATCCCCGCATCCGAGGTTTCATTCAGCGTTACGTTCCGGTACCAGACATTCTGCACAGAGACATTTGTGTTTCCCGCCCCGAACGAGCCGATGTTGCATCCAGCGGTGTGAATGCATATCAGGTTCTCCGCGCGGAATCCCTGTTGTGGAAAATGAAGAGGGGCTCATGAATGAGTAGGCAGGGAGAAACTCACATTTGTAGGTGTTTTGACAGTCACGCACTACAAGCCATGAAATCAGACAACACGCCGTCTGAGCTGGTCTCTTCCGCATACCTCATCGCCATTCTCAACAATCACGTCATGCACATAGCTGAACAGAGGCCGGTTGAGCAAGATTCGGCGACGGAAAATATTCTCGCACTTGTTGTTTCCGCTCATGTCGAACCCATCCGTTTCACCTGCCACGCGCGTTCAATAAAAAAAAACCGCATTGCCACTTGACGATAGCGGACTGACCAACATGAGTGGCTCTGATCGTCATGTCATGTGCCAAGTTGCTGGCCGCGGATGATCAGGGGTCTGTCCAAGAGCGGATCACAAGCGTGAGCCTACTTGTTTCCGATGATGGTGACATGGAACATCGGCGCGTCATACAAGGTGATCTCAGTGATCTCAATGCTGGTTTCCGCGGTTAGTTAGCACATCAGCGCACAAGAATCGCGTCGTCTATCCGGGACGCACTTGTTGCAAGTTTGGAACCGAACCAATCGAGGGCGGTTGGGAAAGAGACTCAGCTGCCGTCGACCCCGATCAGAGCTGCCTCGAATCAAGAATGAGAAACCTACATCATTGTTTTCTCGGTACCGGTACCCGTTCCCGAAAATCGCACCCGGGCCGTCGAACAGAATGTTGTCGCAGTTCTAAAGCCGTCCGAGGTTGAACCGCGTTCCCGTCGATCTACGGCGTGCGTGCGCACCTGCCACTGGAGCATCGTCCCACCGATCCCACCCAGAGTCGTATTGAACGGCAAATACAAGTTGCCGACGAGGTGGAAATTCCAGTGGGTCGCGTGGTTGAACAGAACCATGGTCGTCAGCCGGAAATCTCCGCTGGGCACGAGCAGCTGGACGTCCGTGGCGACAGTGCTGTTCACGCTCGGGATGACGCAGTTTTGCCATGCGGCGGTCAGTGCGGGGCCGATGTCGGTGACGTTGTCCGCGACCGCGCCGTAGTTGAGCACATTGCACTCGATTACGGCTTGGGTCTGAGTGGGAAATGTTGCGAGGAGGAGGGCGGTGGAAATGAGAGATTGTACCAGCATCGTAGGCAGTGTCCCTTCTGAAAGAGACATCGAGTTTTTAAACTGCAAGTGAGCTAGTGCGGCCAAGATGGTACTAGCCTTCCCTCAGCCGGCCCGCGAATCTTGACTCATCGGTCAGAGACTTCACTGTGGTGCTGGAGAAGCTGTGGATGTCACATTGAGCGAAGCGTTGATACATCACCTGACAGAGTAGCCTCCGTAGTTATGAGTGGTGTAAGACCTAGGATGAGACCACCCGGATTCAGGTCGCAGTCTTCAGGCGAGACGATCGCTGAGACCAATGCTCGGTGAGATTTTTTGCAATGCTTAATGAGCGAAGGCGTTTCCTCAGGCCATGCGCCGTTCCCACCCCACAGACTTCCATAATCTATCCAGGGCAGTACCCTGTCTTCGCGATGTTCAATGCAAGTCATGTGAGAAAAATTGCAGCATCGCAAGCTCTGTCAAATCAAACCGCAAGTCGTGACCAGCGGGACTGAACCCATCGGGCCGGGTGATTACACGTGTGTCGATCAGAGATCAGACGGCCCTTGGTGCAAATCTTCGGAATGGTTTAGTACTGGTCTTTTGATTGTTTTGTGGTCGCTGTCGACTGATTCGAGCAGCTAGCAATCTGAGGCTGTAGTCGCACCCTTTGAGTCGTGAATTTCATTTATTGGGATTATCAGTAATGCCCGAAGGGCAGAGTAATAACACCCATAGTGCTAGGATTTAGTCAAATCTATGGCTGCAGCCATAAAAATTGCATTCAAATCTATGGCTGTAGCCATAGCATGGATACAGTCATAGCTTTGACTAATACTGCTATGGCTACAGCCATAGCGTGGCAGGCCTTTGGTCCTGTTGCTTTTCTCGGCATCACCATGGCATGTGCAAGATCATCATTGCCATCAGCACCACCATGATCCCTCAACATAAAGTGTTGATTGGCCTTACTGTCTTCAACAAGCCGCGCCCCTCTGGGCGCGGAGGTTAGTGGTTCAGGCTAGGGTTTGGGTTTGGGTTAAAGGTTAGTCCCCAGAGACGTCATTTTTTCTCAGTTATGGCTGGGGCAAGGTAGCAAAAAAAAAGCCTATTACAGGCTCTGTAAGGGTTGGTTAGGGTAAGAAATATATTTATTGTCAGTTAGGGTTGGGGCAAGGGAGCAAAAAAAAAATCCTGTTAGAGGCACTATTAGGGTTGGTTGGGGCAAGAAATATGTTTATTGGGTGATAAGGGGTTGGTATAACCAGTACTAGGATAAAGCTTTCCCTCCACTTAGGGTAAGCCGCTTGCGGGTTACCCTAAGTTGAGGGAAATTGCCACATGTTTAACAGTGGTTTAGCTCAGTATGATAATGCATTGGTTTAACTTCCATTTTTAGAAGGTCAGCCGTTCAATCCTCACTGAAACCACTGCCTAGCTGTTGGGTGTCAATCACAATCACAGGTTGTCGATCATAATGATCGTTGTTCACATCAGCACCGCCACGCCCTATGGCTACAGCCATAGATTTGAATGCAATTTCTATGGCTACAGCCAAACGGATTTGACTAAATCCTAGGGCTATGGCTCGTAATAATCGGAGTTTGATGGAAACAAGATAGCTCTACAGTAAGGCTGGCTGAGATTCAAAATTGCAGGAATATAATGTATTGTATTCCAATTAAATGAGATGAATTATCCTTCAGACAGAGAAGGAAGCCTTACAGGTATAATTTCATACAGAAGATTATATAAGGATACAGTAAATTACCCCAGCGGGTCAATCCATTATAATTTTACTACTACAAGTGCACAGTTATGTCAAAGTTCCTGCTGCTTCCAGTGCTGTTTGCGCGAAAATGAGCTGTCAATTTCCAATGAGCATGATTGGCCAACATGTTCTGTCACGAATTTGTCCAATTTTGGCTTCACAGACTAACTTTTCTTTCACATCTTGTGACAATCAACTCAAACAATGAAATGATGTGAAAAATGATCAAACTGTGACACATCTGCTGACATCCTTGACAATGAGCAGCTGGTAAATGAGTTCCCCAAGATCCTGGAGAGCATCCAAAAGCAGATCACATCACTTCCAGTGTCAATGCCTCAAGGCTGTCATGATTCAATCATTTTTCACAATCATTCCATCGATCACCCTATCTTATCATTGACATGGGACTATCTTATCATGGATCACGGCACCACACGGTCCGGGTTTAGGGTTCAAGAGGGTTATCTGCACAAGAGGTTGCGCGGTGTGTGCTCCAGAAGTCTATACTACAACCCATGACCAAAGCTCCACACGGTACATAGTCAGATGACTTGTTTGATGTAGATAAGACTCAGACTGGACTCAGTATAAATACAGTAGCTATTGTGTTGTATGCTCCAGTCTTGGAATTGACTTGTCTTTTTGATCATATCCTGTGTTGATTGTCACATAATTCCAAGACTCCCCTCATACCCTCCTACCTCTTACCTCCTACCACTGCACCCCTCACCGCTACGCCCGCTACATCCTCTTCACCCTTATCATCTGACTCACCCTTTTACCAATGAAATGCTGAGGGCGTGCTCACAGGTGAATCTACTATGAAAGTAAACCCAAATATAAACACGTTCACACTCCTCGTAATCAGCTTCTCAGTGTGTGAAAGATGTGAGGGCTTCGGGGTGAACAGAACACCAGTATCACAACTCTCAATAGATGCAGATCAATAGTCGTGGGAGACGAAGTCGACGACAAGAATTTATATATAGCAAACAGTGGTGTCTCAACCAATATCTTCTATACAAATACAACCAACACTAATCCAACCACAACCAACAATATAACAAGTCAGAGCTTAATACAAAGTATTAAGATCCCTTGTAGCGACAGCGTCCAGATGGCAATGCAAAGCCCAAATATACTGAGTCGATGCACTGCCAACTAGTAAACCAAAATGCCGCATCGACGCACTACCAACTAACAGCCAATATCCAATGTCCAAAACCCGAGCACAACTTGTCGACGCACTGCCAAGCTAGAGGTGTGGAACAATCTCAACAAAGCCCAAAGGCGACGACACGAAGTGCCGCGACAATACCAGATGCAGCGAATCCGACTTTCTGATATCTCAAAACTCAAACTCAAATCACAGTAGCTACAAGTGCTCAGGGAGCAACTCGTCGCAACCGGGCAGGGGTGGCAGAACTTCTTAGGGTGGAATCACGCGGCACGCAAATTGCACAAAACAATCTGATATGAGAGTGATTCACAGTCCGGGGGAAAGCTTCCTAATACAAAGAAACGACGTGCTACTTATACTGTCTACGATGATGCTTAGTAAAGTCCTGTACAACTGCATAGTAGCCACGCTATCTAAGATCGGTTGCCTTTTAGAGTAATTGAAAAGTTGAACGATCGGACAGGCCCTGAGTGATCAGGACCCCGCCCCATAGTCCATATGGTACTTTTGATGTGGGTCAACCCACCGCGTCATACTTTTGGAATACGACGTGCTGGATTGGCCAACGGGTATGTCTTGGTCAGTGAGTCCAACGTGGGTGCCCCAAGAAGCTGTATGGCCCTAGGCACGCCAGTCGTTCCTCACATGGTTCGGTTCACGGATCTAGCCGTGTTGGTCTTAGTGCATTTGGGTATGGGCGCGACTCGCCGTGACACTTGGAAGTGTCACCGCGACGCGTCCACAATGTCCCGTGATCAAATGGATCCTGACATGTGACAAGTCGTCGTCGTGGCAGGATCTGAGGAAACGTCCAACTCAAAACCGGGAGTTGCCGCGACAAGATTGGTTCAATCTCGTAACGCCAAGTCCTTTCCAGTAGTAGTTGCATTATTGAGAACGTCGCACATTGCTCAGCCCTTCAGCCCAAGTTCCCATCTGCAGAGAATGACCCTTTTGAGAAGTCGCCGCAACAAAAGATCCCTTTTTGGGGAATTGTCGCGGTCCAAGCATTCGTCACTAATGGCCCTGAGCCTGATATAGACTCATAAGACCAGTTCCACAGTAGTGGTCAGACTGCCTTGCTATCGTCGACACTATCCACAGTCGTCGACTGGGCAGTAGACCCTTAAGCCCTACTGAATGTAACACTGTCAACCGCGACACGATACACCAAATGGTTCGAGAGTAAACTCTGTAAAAAGCGCAAAAATACGCCCTTACAGAGCTGGTGCAGAGCGCGTCTGGTAGCCAGCCTATCATCTCCCAGGAACACTAATTTTGACCTCCTGGTCAACCCCGTGACAGCCTCACTGTGTCAGGTCTAAGTCCAACAGTCGACATCTCATTCATTTATTATTAAAGCTGCGGAGACATAGAGTTATGTTCCCACGTCTTATTCATTTGGTTGTTCGGTTCCTTCCGTGATCTGCCGCGATCAAACTTCTTCTGGCATGTTCACCATATAAATGCCCTCAATTTTCAGGGTCGAGAGTCTCCCTAGTACGAGACACTCTTGCTTTTCGACCACCATGTCCGCGCCCGACCAGAGCCCCCGCCCCCAAGACAACAACCGTGAGTGACGCCCAAGGCGATTACCGCGACTTTTCAACCATGCTAACCGTCCATCAGCCGTCACCGAATCAGCTGTCCCGGGAGCAAACCTGCCTGCCATCGACTGGCGGCAGTTCATGCCGTCATTCAATGTCTCTCCCATGGCTTGTCAACCCAACTCACCGCCTGCCTAGCCCTGAGGCCTACAACCAGATGTTGCGGCAGATGGCCGTCGACGTCCGCCAGATTCAGCAGGTGAGCCCTGTCCTAAGCCCGCTGGAGCGAATAGTCACGGCGATCAATGATTGCCGCGTCTGTTTGCTTTGGCCTTCCCTTCTTTTTACTAACGTAAGGGCTAGCCGGCGCCTGCGCCTTCGACCACCAACGCTCCAGTCGAGGAGTCGTCGCCGCCCAAGAAACGCAAGCGAGTCGTCGAGCCCATACGCATACTCTGTTTTGTTCGTTTCACTATGTTCTGATCGACTTCCAGGCGGCTCCAACCGAGCAAGTCGCCGCCCCTTCGTTGTCCTGGCCTGCCAAGCAGAAGGGGAAGGGTGACGGCTCCAAGTCGCAGGCCCCTGCCGCCGTCGTGGGCAGCAAAGTCGCCGTCGCCCAGAAGTTGAACAAGAAGTCGCACAGGAAGCGACCCAAGGCGGCTCCTCCCAAGGAGCCCAAGGCGTCGTCTCATGCACCTACTCGTAAGTGGCTTTTTCTTTTCATTCACCGAAGTTACGGGTACTGATTTGTCGTAGCCGCTACCTCGGCCCCTGTTCCACAGGGATCACCTCCCAAGCGTGTCTACAAGAAGACGCACGCAGGTGTGTCTGCTTTATGTCTTATTTTGTTGATTGTCAGACTAACCATTTTGACTCTCCCAGCTTGTATCCAGGCGTTATCCCTGCCAACCGAGTCCTCCAGTGAGGAGGAAGCCGCTGCCGTCGCCGATACCGCAATGGAGGTCAACGACGAGGGGGCTCAGGAGGGAGACACGTCTTCGGCCGACGAGCTGGCCCTTCAGGTGAGTGCACCAGTTCGTCGATCGCAATTTCGTCGACTCATGGTTGGTCTGCTTTTGACAGGGGTCCAAGTCCAAGGGGAAAGCGCGATCGAATCTGAGTGCGTTTTTCCTCTTGTCTTCTGTCGTCTACTCACACTTTCGTAGCCCCGTCTGTCATCGTTATGGACGACACCTCCGAAAGTGGAGAGGAGACCGGCGACTTTGTCGTGGCCAAGAAGCAGGCCGTCAAGACCCGCGTCAAGCCTAAGGTGAGCCGCCTCCTCTTTTTCCCAGACCACGCCCCCTTAATCCGACTTTTTAGCCAATCAAGAAGGTCGTGGATGGATCGTCCAAGTCGACCAAGCCCGTGCCTCGCCAACCGGTGCCGAAGGTGGAGGCCAGTCACAAGGCGAGCGCCCCGCGACCGACAACTACCCCGACTCCGGTGCCAAAGGTGAGACACAAGTCTTTGTCTCCCAGATGTCGACTAATCGTTTTTCTTTTCTTTTCTAGGTTGCTCCGGCGGCCCCTGCCGCTACCAAGACTCCACGCAGCGAGTTGGGCAGGGTGGCCGCGACCCTCGGTCGCGAGCGGAATGCTGCGGCGGCCAAGGCCAAGCTCAAGGCCCAGAAGGCAGACAAGTCCGTTGCGGCGTCCAAGAAGAAGTCTGACTCGGTGAGTCGCGGCTTCTCTTGTTGTCGACTCTTATTGACTTGGCTGTTTCTAGACTCCTGCGAAGGCAACGGTCCCCACGCCCCGAGCTCCGTTCACTCCCGCCGCCTACGACACCGAGGCGCTCCTTTTGGTGGCACGCCAAGGGTTCACGGGGAAGTTGGAGAGGGCCGGCATTGAGGTGCCAACCGACTTCGTATGTCTCTTTTTATCTTTTTCTGCCATGCCTCGACGACTGATTCCCTTTTTCATAGGAGGTCGCTCCAAGGCCCTGCGCAATGTGTGTGACGCGGCAGTGCATCTGCTTCAAGAGCGTCGACGGGCGCCACGGCAATTGGTGTGCCCCTTGCGTGCTGTACAAACAGACTTGCACCAACAGCTACAAGCCCGCGGAGCAGCTCTATCTGGGCCAACGCTTCGGGTACATCGCGCAGATGAGCGCGGATGGTACGCATCCACTCTTTTTGTCAGGGGACGCCGCGCTCCTTGGGCACGTGACCATGCACGTGACCCACTGCACCCTCTCTGCCGACCCGTGCCTGCTCACCTGTCGATCACCCAGCCTCCTCCTCCTCCTCCAATCCTCATCTCCATCCATGCTGACATCCGCCCTCTCCCTTCTTCCCCCGGCCATCTCCCTCGAATCCCCGCAAGCGGTCTAGCCAAGCCCGATTCCTTGCACCAGGGAGTGCTACTGCCGTATGCACTCCTCCCCCTTCACTTCGGCCTTCTCCCCGCGGATGTAGTCTACTGCCGTACAGGCTCGTACCAGATGCCCTTGCGCTCATCCGCACCACCCCTCTTCCCAGTTGGGCATTGGTCCTCGCCTCCAATGTCTCCACTGGCCGGCCCGGCACTGGCCTGGCCGCTGGGCTCCTCCAGTGTGGCCTTCCACTGTTGGTGTCTCAGGAGCTGGCCATCACTGGCCCCTCTGAGCCACTCACTATCTTATCTGGGTTTGTCATTATCTACTTGTCATCTGCCATTGTTCCATGGCAGTGATATCCCATCATCATCAGTCACTTGTCACAGCTGACTATATAGTGTGACACCTGGGCACATGGATCCTTGAACCGTTCTCTAAGGATCCCCCTCTGTGCTCAGACTCATGTGAGGTTGTTGTGTGCTGTGTGCTCTCTTCCTTCGGGCTGGCAGGAGTTGCCCTTACACTTTTCATTCATTTCCATTTTTGATCGTTTCTGACGACTTCTTCAGATCTCAACAAGTCCGCCAATCGTCTTGCCGACACTTTGGACGCATACTGCGGGCTTCTTCGCATGGCCAACAAGATCCGTGTCCTGGCCATTGGCCAGTTCCGTGATTTCGTTGGTCAGTTGAAGGAGCACTTCGACGATGGCTCCGACAAACGCATCAAGGCGATGTTTGTCCGCACCGCGACCGAGATCGACGCCGCCGAGTTGGCCGACATCCGCAAGGGTGTCCAGATGATCCTGGCTCATGGGGACTTGTTGGATGGCAAGGCGAACGAGCGGTTCGCGGCGCCCCCTGCCTTGTTCAATCCGTTTTTCTATCGCGAGATGGAAAAGATGGAGAAGCAGTTCCAGAGGGAGATCGAGAAGGCCCAGGAATTCGACAAGTCAGACCCCGCGACCGTCCAGGACCAAGCCTTCCAGCCCGGCGAGGACCACGAGATCGACGTCGTGCACTTGGCGAGTAGTCGTACCCGTGCGCCCTTCTCGCCGCCCCTTCCTTTGCCATCACTGCCTCCCGTTGCGTCGTCGTCCCAAGCCGTTTTACAGGTCTTGGACTTTTCTGACAACTACGAGGAGTCCTCGGCCGAGTCCTCCAAGGCCGATTCGGATGAAGACGCGGAGGGTGAAGAAGACGGGTCCGCCGGCAGCGAGAACGTCAACGACGGGAAGGTCAATGATGAGAACGTCAACGACGGGAAGGTCGATGACGAGAACGTCGACGACGAGGGCTCCGACGCCGCGGGGGAGACTGCCATGGAGGTGGATGAGCAGTAGACCAGCTCGTTCCACCGTCCGTGAACGTCACGGCCCCGTTTTTATTTATTACATTGCATCAACGTATCGTACTGTCGTCATACAACAATCCGAATCTATCACTGCTGCTTGAGTTGTCGTCGCGTGAACCTTTGAGTCGAAATTTTCAGAATTCTTGGTAGAATTCTCATGAAACATTTTGAAAAAGTCACGGACCCCGTCCTCAGTAGCATCATTGGATTTTCCATTTTCCAGCACATGGGTCCAAGGGGTGTGCACGTTGTCGCGCACCTCAATTTCCAATGTGTGTACTTCTGCGGACTCTGTGGCTGATCTTTTGTAAGATCTGCCCTCTCCCAGGAACACAGATCTAAGCCGTCCTCGGCTTATCTGATGCGCGACTAGAAAAGTTTTTCCAGAGTCGACGATATAAAGTCTGGGTGGGCTCGACAGGTTATGTCCAGTCCCATTCTCAGTCCTTATTTCATTCCCATTCTTTCTCTCTATCCAGGCCTCGCTATGTCCGCATTTCCTCTCCCCCAAGATTTTGCATCACTCGTCGCGTCGTGGAAGAAGGCTAAGCCTTCTCTCGCGGCGATGAACAAGCTGGGTCTAGGTGGTTCAGAGGGCATCCTTAGCGTTGGCAAGGATATTTTCTTTGTTCGAGTAAGTTGATTTGTGATGACGTGTCGCGGCAATTATCTTATCTCATCGACAGACCCGCTTTCAAGCTAGCACGTTTGCTGCTCAAGATCCTCCCCGCGACGTTTTGGATTGTCTCGAAGAGGCCACCACTCTTGCTCTGTCTCAGACGGAACTGCTCAAGGAAGTTTCTGAGAAGCAGCGCGACGCCTCCCAGACTAAGGCCGTCAACAAGTATCGAGCCTATCTGGTTTGGCATGAGTCCCTTGTCGCGACAATCATCAGCATGCGACAGGCTCAGGAGAGCATCCCACGTCCTGCTGCAACTCCGTCGTCGTCTGGGAAGGCCAAGGTATGATTCCCGGTCTTTGTCCAGATTTTCTTACGGGTATTGTTGCACAGGCCGAAGACCCTGTTCCTGAGGCTTCGGGCTCAACTCCTGCCATCGACATTGATTCAGACGTCGAGATGGAGGCCCCCACTCCTGTTCAAGAGAAGGTGCGTCCGTCTTGAGTCTCGCCGAGCACAGGTTGATTTTTCTCAGACCCCGCGACCATCTACTCGCAAGACCGTCGCTGGACGGTCCGGTTCTCGATCGGTCGACGGATCTGGTCATGACGACTCCGTAGGGCTTGCGGACGTCTATGGGACTATCATCCGACTCATAGACGAGCACGATAGGTCGATGCGTCTTCTCAGCGCCAAAATGTCAAAGCTTCACGCGGAGCAGATGGAGGCTCTAGGGAGCTGTCTCCAGAGTTTCCAGACGTGAGTTCTCACTCAGTCGCGGCGACTACATTTCTGACCAATTACCCAGCCATCGTTCGTTGTCACCGGCTCGAAGAGGCAGCGACTCAGCAACAGTACCACTGATGCGACCCCGGGTGAGTCTTGCAGTTCCAGCTCTCGCCGCGACACTTTGCTAACCGATTGGTAGCGTCCGCGTCCGACCGAAGGTTTATTGCGGACCGAGTGCATCGACATCAATTGTACCGGTTGCAGCGGTCCATTCCACTCAAGCTCCTCATCGAGGAACGCGACTACGTCACGTCGCGGCTAGAGGAATGGAAGACCGCGCTCAAGGACGTCAAGGAAGCCATTGACCTCTCGATGTCGAAGAATGCGGCCTAATCTTTCATAATTTGTTCTATATGCACCCTCCTTCCATATGTCTCTTTCTCTCTTGCCACTTATTTATGAAGTCGCGTCTCTTCTTCTAGCGCACCTTCTTTATGACCTTTTTCTTTTAGATACAACCCAGTATAGTCCTTAGGTACAAGCTAGCACCCAAGCAATATACTGAATTCTGTCTAAAACCGAGATAAGCGACGTCTTATCGTGCGAGAGCCTGCCGCGACAATTACTTGCGTGCCAGACTTTCACTCGACAGAAGCTGGATCCTGTACAGGGTCGTCGTTGTGGTCGCTATCCGAGTTTTTGAGTTTCACACCCTCGAACTGGTAGTCACGGACGTCAGATATTTCCTCTACCAACTCATCGAGTTTAGCAGGCGAAATATCTATCAGCTTCTTTATATCTTCAGAGAGTGTCAACTTCTGTCTTGCCAAATAGGGTATTACTCTGAACGCCGCGACTTTCGCATGGAACATCGCACCGTTCATTTCACAGACTAAGTAAGAACCCCCTTTGGTCTTTCGAACTACAATCATCGGCCCAAGATATCTAGCTTTCATCTTGTTGTCCAATGATTTTTCAATAGCTGTGTTCCTGACCAACACTAAGTCCCCTGGTGCAAACTTGTAATCTTTGATCACATGCTTGTACTCGAGTTCGTAGCGTTGAACCATCTTTAGTTTGGCGTCGCTAACGCGGCTGCGCATATCTTCAATATGGTCTGCGTGTTTCGCTAGAGCGCGTGCTCTGAGACCAATGAGATCAGCAGAGTCGATGATCCGGTCAGGATATTCGACTAGCCACGTAGCTCCGACTATATCCAGAGGGATGGTAGGGTGGGCCCCACATACTGCGAAGTATGGTGAGCAACCCAACCCGCGACGCACTGTAATTCTATCTGCCCACAAGACTTGTGGGAAGAACCAAAACCATTTAGAGGTGTTTCCCCCAGTAGCTTTGTACAGTGACTGCCAAATGTCCCAATGACCTCTTTCAACAGTGCCATTTGCTTGGGAATTGTAAGGAGATATCCTTATTCCCTTGATACCATATTTCTTCTGTAACCTGTTCAACGCCGCAACAAATTGTCCTGCGTTTTCGGTTACAATCCACTTAGGACACCCCCAGCGACACACTATGTCTTCGAGTAAGAAACACGCTATTGCCTTGGCGTTGTCAGCCTGTAGCGGTCGCGCTTCCACGTAGCGGGTCAGAGAATCCCTTGCCGCAACAACATATCTGTAGCCGTTGGAAGGTGTTCCCATAATCATGATGTCCGTATGTATCTTTTGAAATACACTTGGAGTCATAGTCGGCGTCGGCGGAGTGCGGAGAAGAGTTTTCTGGCGGACCTGGCAGCTATGACAAGTCTTTATCCACCAGTCGACGTCTCGTTCCATCTCAGGCCACCAAAACCGAGTTTCCAACAGGCTATTAGTGCTGAAAAGACCCTTATGACCCAGCGCGTTGTGACACGCCTTCATCATATAAGTCCTGTGGTGTTTGTCCACAACTAGTCTATGAATCCCGTTGGTCGATCTCTTGTACATTTTTCCATTTTTGAGGAAAAACTGTCGCGAGAATTTCAGAAACGATCTGAACCGTTTATCTGTCATTTCAGGCCTTATAGAAGTGTCTTTCAACCACTTCCTAGCCATTACCAACTTATTATCTTGTTCAATCCCTGTGCCCGTCCTGTGATCCTCGATGTAGGGGTCCTCAGGATTGTCGCGCAGTTCAAGATCAGGCAAAAGTGGTTCTCCGTTTGCCACATCACTCAACATGAAGACTGGGACGACGAGTCCTTGAGCGTCATACGCGTCTTTGACACGCCGATTCTCGGCGTGACGAGAGTCGCCAGCTTCGACTAGCTCTTTGGATATGTCGTCAACCGACTCAGCACATCCGACCATAGAGTTAAGGTAGCCACCTCTGGTGTCTATGTCCCTTTTGAACTCCTCAAAGTCTAATGGTTGTTCTGTGTCGTAGTCCCAATCTTCGTTGTTCCCTGGTGGCGGCTCGTCAAAGATTTCCTCCTCGTCATTGGGATACTCTTCATCTCCAGGCGCCGGTCGTTGTCGCGACAAGCCATCGGGTGAGAAGGTGATTCCTCTGACATGTTTCAAGGTAAATTGAAACATGAGGATCTCCTCAGCCCAACGGTTGATATTCGCATTTGGTAGGTTACCAACGTTCCTTAGCATGCCTGCCAAGTACAGCGCGTCAGTTTCGACTACCAGTTTCCTACAACCAAGAAGCCAGTGAGCCATGGCTTGAAGCACGCGCTTCACACCATAAAGTTCACGCTTCGGTTGAGAAAACCTAGCTTCTCTTTCTGTAAGTGGAATACTCCCAAATTTCGCGTAATAGACTTTCTTTGGATCATCCGGATCGCGCTGGTAGATTTCAAAACCCGCGGCCATCCAGGATGTGTCTATTGCGATGACAATCTCAGAGTCCCACTCGTAGTTCAGAGGCTTAAGCGACGGACAGACTTGTATCGCGTCTTTAAGTCTTTGAAATGCGAGTTTCTGTTTGTCACCCCATTCAAAATGCGCGTTCTTGTTCACTAGTCTCTGAATTGGTCGCGCCATTTCAGAAAATCCCCTAATGAACATTCGCATGACCCCAATTGTGCCCATAAATTGTCGAACCTCCGAGACGTCCCTCAAGTCTGGCCAACGCATGATTACACCAACTCTGTCCGCGTCAGGTTTTCTTCCTTTGAACGAGCAGATATGGCCAACCACAGCGAACTCGTCGGCGCAAACCACCGACTTGGTACCAGACAGAGTCGCGCCACAGTAGCCGATTCTGTGCACGACGCGGTTCACATTTTGGAAGTGTTCCCATACGAAGCGACGAATCCCAGGATTCTCTGGAATTGTTTCACAGGTTCCATCGGGTAACAGATACCTGGTTCCAGGTCCTCGAACGGGTACGTTGTCGATGTATGGAATAGTAACATGAGGGATTTTGTCTTTCAGAATGAAAGTAACGTCCTCATGGAATATTGGTACTGAGTTGGTCCATCCTTGTGGGAGTTTGACCAACCTCAGTGCACCGAATGGTGACTGGAATGTAGTCAAGTCGCGACTAGCTGGATCGATGTCACGCTGGTCGTAGCCTGAGTACAAATCTAGCGCAGCACCACAGGCGCGACCGGCAAAGTGGTTTGCTAATTCCTCTGTCGCAGGTGGCAATCCTGAATGTGCGATAGTTATTGCATTGAGTGGTTCGAGTGAGTGCACCAGTCTGATGCTCTTCCCATCCTTCTTAAGTACAGCAAAGAACTTGCTCCGATAAGAGGAATTGGAAGGTTCGTAGACCTGGGCCGCGATTTTGTCTTTGATGACCTTGCACACCTGGTCGAACATGCCGCGAGGTATAGGAATATTCCCTTTGCGATATGCTGTATGGGGAACTGTCGCGATCTTGACAGGAGGAAATATATCCTGTCTCAATGCGCCACGTTCTTCATCATTGAACGCGAAACTCTGATTGTGAAGCATGTAGAAGTGCATGAGCAACTTCTGTTCTTCTGGTAATAAGAAGTCTCCTTTGTGTAGCTTGTCCACAATATCCCTGCGTTCCGCCGTGAATCTACCAGTTGGGGTAAAATCAGGTGGTCGCGGGTTTAGAGTAGGTAGCATATCCAAAGGATCTCCCACCATTTCTCGAATTATTCGGTCGTCCTCAGAACCCATAGTGTACACCGGTCTGACTTTCTGGTCCACAGGTTTGTATTTCTTCCCTGCGAACACAGAGTATTTGTCGTGACTAGAAGAGTCGTTGTCTAGTACACTCCAAGTACCAACAGTCAGTTTTTCCGTTGCCGCGTCTGAGAGTCTTTCATTCATATATGAATGAAACAAAGTCAATGCAGCGACATCTTTCTTCATTTCCTTGTCCTCTTTTGACGACAAGATATATGCTTCTACTAGCTCAGTTTGGGTAAACTGGCCACTAGAACGCGGCTTTCTTACATCCTCGAACACTACATTCCCATCCTTTCCCAACGACACAGTCACCGCGACTTCTTCTCCTTGACTCAACCTGGTCAATTTCTCGAAGCTCTTTGAAAATCCTGCTCAGGGTTCGGTTTGTCTGGACTGGTCGTCGGTTTCAATGAACTGTAGGGTTCGGTAGACCCATCGTTATTTTTGGTGTTACGTGGCAAGTCGTCTGCATGACGTGGCTGCGTAGCCATTGCACAACGTGTCTTTAGGTTGGGATCGCGCATGGTGATTATTTGGCTGCCGTCGGCCGCGTTCTTGATATTGCTCTCTGTTGCGATATCAAACGGTCTGCCGAGCAACACCTTGTAAGCTGGACTTTCCAAAATGTGCACCTGCAGGTAGACCAAGATGGTTCCAAACCTGAAGGGTACATTTCTCACTAATCCCAGTGACTTAGAGATAGATCCATTTGCGCTTTCCATATAGATGACGACTTTTGGGTCCCAGCTTAATTGTGCGTCGACGGCTTCTGAGAAAGCCATCGATACAATCTGGGATCCACTGTCTAGGATGCAGTCCGCGTTGAGACGTGCGTTAATCCGTCCGTTTATCGTTCTGAGAGCAGCCGACGAATCACCAACGTAGACATGCCTTGGGTTCTCATTAGAGGGTATCGACTCCAAGTACATCTCATATGGATCCGTCGCAACAACTGCGCCAATGGGAATGTCTCCTTCGACTGTGTTATGATAGAACACAGGCTCAACTAGGTTGTAGCTCAGTTCTCCATCCCAAACGTCTTCAACGACGCGACCAGTTTCTTGAAGCATGGACTTCTGAACCGGTACTCGTTTCTTCGAAGAGTCCTTCAGAATGGAGTCGCGGACAGTCCCCGAAACTGCTAGGAGTTCACCCACAGTGACGTTGACTGACGCGTTTTTCATTTTGTCGTAGACTGCTGCTGTCACAGCCTTCTTTTGAATCCGTGCACGCAACTGGTATTTATCTGGAACGCGCACTTTTGAAGAATGTACTGGTTCTTGTAAAACGGGCTTGACTTTCTCAAACAGTAGTTCCTTTCTCTTTTCAGTGTTGTCGCGCACTGATTCCTCATCATCGTCGCTATCACTAACTTCTTCAATAATCACAGGTTTTCTTGGTTTCTCTCGTCGCTCAGCTCGTTTAGCATGGTCCTCAGAGGGCTTGGCTGAGTTTGTGGGTTTAGCCCCCTTCCTTGAACCATTTAGAAACCCGAGTTGTTATTGTCGCGCTCAGGTTGGCTATTCGCACCACGACAGGTTTGAATAAACTGCTCCTGAGTCTGAGGATAACCACTGTTCATGTTGTTGAAGTAGCCGGCCATGGCGTCGGTCATGGCTTTCTGCATGAACTGGCCCATGGCACTTTCCATTGCATTACTGGTTGAACCAGATGCAGGTCTATGAGTCTTTGGCTCAGCGCGACTCTCTGGAATTGGTCGCGACGACTTCCTCTTGTATTGGATGAGTTGACTACGAAGGGAGCGTATTTCATCTGCCACTTCTTCAGGGTAGTTAGACATATCATCATTGTCGCGACTATCAAACTGATCCAAGTAGTAGGAGTCTTGGAAGTTGACGGACTTGCCCTTCTTCTTCCAATAAGCCTCTACTTGTTGTCCCTGAGTCCCTTCTCCATTTGGTAGGAAACTGTCGTCGAAGAGCCTCCACATCCCTTTGGTGTCGACTTTGAGAAGATTTTTCTCAATGTGAGACCTCTTGAGCGGGCACTCGTTCAACCAATGACCAGTCTGTCCACAGTAGCGACAGTCGTCGTTCCGTGCGGCAGCTCCTCCTTGTGCGCGACTTTCAAAGTGGGGCACAGAAGAGTTGTTGCCTACTGGCTGCGACCGCTGTATAGGCGCTTCTCGAGCAGTCTGTACGAACGTCTTCAACGCTTCCTGTAACTGAGTCTGTAACTCTTTTTGGTGTAGAAGAAATGAGTCCTTCAAGTTGGAAATCGAGTTTTCCAACTCCTCAACCTTAGCATGGTTGGGTGGACTAGTCTCATAGTCGAAGCGAACCTTGGGAGGTTGCGCGATTATGGGAATTTCGTCTTCGTTACTCAACATCAACGCCATTTCTTCCGCCATTGTCATTAATTCTTTCAACTGGATGGGGTCGTCCTGCCGGTTGACTCCAGTCGCAGGGACATTAGCGTTTGCTATCCCGGCGCGAGTTTGGTAGCGCTTGTTGAATACTTGACTTGTAGCCAAAGCGTTCCACAAGACGGTACTGAACTCAGAGTCCAAAGTACACATGTAGCGTTCACACGCGACTTTGTTGGTAATAATGGCAGGAGGGACTGACAGTCGCTTGTAGTGACTATACATTTGAAGGCCGAAGCGCTTCAAATCTCCCTCATCCGTTATTTTGATTCCACGGTTCTCGCGACAGAGTCTGTCTAGATCTGCCATGGTCCCCGTTTTTTGCTTGGACACCTCGGGGTATCCTTTTAAGATTTTGGCCTCGAACTCCGCGACAGTTTTTGTGTCGTCGGAATAGGTATCGAGACCTTCCCATACGTCCATTACTTGCCGCGACAGCAAATAACGAATGTACATACTTTTCGCTTGTTTGACATCTGTGATGCCACCATCCTCTACGATCTGCGCGCAGTGACGCAAATATGCCTCGATCAACAAAGGATCCTTTTCATCAAGTATAGGTCTACTTGTGTCCCAAGGTTGAGGGATTTTGAACCCGGTCTTTGGAGCCATAGTTGTCGCGACTGAAGTCACAGGGGAAGTAGGGATGTTGTTAGGATTCGAGTTTGTAGCGGTGACGCTACTAGACAATTCTGAGAGGGTTTGTGAGCTAGTCTGAGATCGACTAGTTGTCGTCGAACTCGAAGTAGCCGTGTCTAGAGCTGGAAGCTTCGACGTCGAATTCACTCTTTGTTTTCCTTTTGCCTTGGAAGGCTAGGGTGGTAGATACAAAGGTGTTTTATGTCTTGCAGACCTTCGTGGTTTTTCGAAAGGTCCTGAAGTTGAAGCGTTTCCTTCAGTCTCAATCTCCGCTTGGTCCTCGAGAGGTCGCGCAGGAGCTTGGGATCGAAATAAACTGCTTCGCGGGATAAACCCTTGGTCTCTATCCGACGTCGCGGTAAAGAACCCGGTTTATTGATTTTGAAAGTTTATGAAACTTTAGAAGCCCCTCGCGGTGGGCTCCAGATGAAATGCTGAGGGCGCGCTCACAGGTGAATCTACTATGAAAGTAAACCCAAATATAAACACGTTCACACTCCTCATAATCAGCTTCTCAGTATGTGAAAGATGCAAGGGCTTCGGGGTGGACAGAACACCAGTATCACAACTCTCAATAGACGCAGATCCAATAGTCGCGGGAGACGAAGTCGACGGCAAGAATTTATATATAGGAAACAATGGTGTCTCAACCAATATCTTCTATACGAATACAACCAACACTAATCAAATCACAACCAACAATATAACAAGTCAGAACTTAATACAAAGTATTAAGATCCCTTGTAGCGACAGCGTCCAGATGGCGACGCAAAGCCCAAATATCAAGTCGACGCACTGCCAACCGATACAACCAATATACTGAGTCGACGCACTGCCAACTAGTAGAACCAAAATGTCAAGTCGACGCACTGTCAACTGACACAACCAAAAGTACTGAGTCGACGCACTGCCAACTAGTAAACCAAAATGCCGCGTCGACGCACTGCAAACTAACAGCCAATATCCAATGTCCAAAACCCGAGCACAACTTGTCGACGCACTGCCAAGCTAGAGGTGTGGAACGATCTCAACAAAGCCCAAAGGCGACGACACTAAATGCCGCGACGAAACCAGATGCGGCGAATGCAACTTTCTGATATCTCAAAACTCAAACTCAAATCACAGTAGCTACAAGTGCTCAGGGAGCAACTCGTCGCAACCGGGCAGGGGTGGCAGAACTTCTTAGGGTGGAATCACGCGGCACGCAAATTGCACAAAACAATCTGATATGAGAGTGATTCACAGTCCGGGGGAAAGCTTCCTAATACAAAGAAACGACGTGCTACTTATACTGTCTACGATGATGCTTAGTAAAGTCCTGTACAACTGCATAGTAGCCACGCTATCTAAGATCGGTTGCCTTTTAGAGTAATTGAAAAGTTGAACGATCGGACAGGCCCTGAGTGATCAGGACCCCGCCCCATAGTCCATATGGTACTTTTGATGTGGGTCAACCCACCGCGTCATACTTTTGGAATACGACGTGCTGGATTGGCCAACGGGTATGTCTTGGTCAGTGAGTCCAACGTGGGTGCCCCAAGAAGCTGTATGGCCCTAGGCACGCCAGTCGTTCCTCACATGGTTCGGTTCACGGATCTAGCCGTGTTGGTCTTAGTGCATTTGGGTATGGGCGCGACTCGCCGTGACACTTGGAAGTGTCACCGCGACGCGTCCACAATGTCCCGTGATCAAATGGATCCTGACATGTGACAAGTCGTCGTCGTGGCAGGATCTGAGGAAACGTCCAACTCAAAACCGGGAGTTGCCGCGACAAGATTGGTTCAATCTCGTAACGCCAAGTCCTTTCCAGTAGTAGTTGCATTATTGAGAACGTCGCACATTGCTCAGCCCTTCAGCCCAAGTTCCCATCTGCAGAGAATGACCCTTTTGAGAAGTCGCCGCAACAAAAGATCCCTTTTTGGGGAATTGTCGCGGTCCAAGCATTCGTCACTAATGGCCCTGAGCCTGATATAGACTCATAAGACCAGTTCCACAGTAGTGGTCAGACTGCCTTGCTATCGTCGACACTATCCACAGTCGTCGACTGGGCAGTAGACCCTTAAGCCCTACTGAATGTAACACTGTCAACCGCGACACGATACACCAAATGGTTCGAGAGTAAACTCTGTAAAAAGCGCAAAAATACGCCCTTACAGAGCTGGTGCAGAGCGCGTCTGGTAGCCAGCCTATCACCGGATGAAAGAAGGTGACGAATGGAAGGCCGCATTTTGGACAAATTGCGGTCTATATGAACCATTAGTGATGTTCTTTGGACTGACAAATTCGCCAGCAATGTTCCAGAACATGATGAACAACATCCTACGGGAACTAATCAACAAGTGACATGTTATGGTCTATCTGGACGATATACTGATCTTCACAGATAATCTGGATGAACATCGATGAATCACCAAACAGGTACTCGAGTTGCTGCAAAAGCACAAACTGTACCTGAAGCCGGAAAAGTGCGAGTTTGAACGCACAGAAATTGAGTATCTGGGTGTAATTATTGGACACAACTCAATGTGGATGGACCCAGTCAAGATCAAGGGCATGATAGAATGGCCTGAACCAAAGAGTGTCAAACAAGTCAAAGCATTCCTGGGGTTCACCAACTTCTATCGACGCTTCGTTCGGGGATATGCAGAGGTGGCCAAACCATTAACACGGCTGACAGGGAAGGCAGGATGGTCATGGGGTATGGACAAGCATGCGGCATTTGATGGATTGATGAAGAGAATTGCAGAGGATGCGGTCTTAGCACTGCCAAATGACACTGGCCAATATCATCTGGAAGCCAATGCTTCGGAAGGGGCAACAGGCTCTGTTTTGAGCCAAAAACAAGACAACATTTGGCACCAATCGTGTTTATCTCACATGCATGGACTGAAACCAAGCAAAATTACGAGATCTATGACAAGGAAATGCTTGCAATCATGTTATCGCTTGATGAATGGAGGCAGCTACTCCTGGGAGCCACGGAAACATTCGAGATCTTCACCGATCATCAGAATCTTGAGTACTTCCGGAAGCCACAAAAGCTCAACCAACGGCAAGCATGATGGATCACAGAATTAGCGGAATTTGATTTCACCTTACGACACTGGCCCGGCGCACTCAACTGCAAGGCAGATCTCCTATCATGATGGGCGGATCACGACCAAGGCAAGAACGACAACAAGGACATCACCTTGTTGAAGCCCGAGCTGTTCCGATCACAAGAAGTCATATTCAAGGGACAGGATCAACAGCTGACCGATGAGATCAAGACCATTCGATCGATTGATGGAAGCGTCAAGGCAGCATTGGAGAAGTCTCTCCCCGGATGGAAAAAGGAAGATGGACTTATCACGTATCACGGAAAGCTCTACGTACCAAGGGACGAGGAGCTACGAGACAAGATCATTGGACTACATCACGACACGCCTCTTGTCGGACACGCGGGGATCAACCGGACGCAGGAAATGGTGGAAAGGAATTATTGGTGGCCAAGGATGGGAAATCAGATCCGAAAATACATCCAGACGTGCAAGGCATGCCAATGGACAAAGATGAAGAGGGCGAGGACAGGAACTCTGCATCCACACGCGGTACCAAGTGCCCCATGGGAAATCATCTCAATGGATCAAATTGGACCTCTACCGGTCAGCAATGGGTATGATGCGATTCATGTGTGGTGTGACACCCTCACAAAAATGATTCATGTGGAACCAATCAGTACTGACATCACTAGCAAAGGAGTAGCACGGCTAACTCGGGACTGGGTCTTCCGCTATCACGGGATCCCTTGCAAGATTATCACTGACAGGGACTCCCAATACATCAAGGGCTTCATGAAGGAGACAAATTGGATGTTGGGCATGGAAATAAATCCAGGGACCGCATATCACCCAATCATGGATGGGCAAACAGAGCACATGAATCACGAGATCAAGCATTATCTCTGCATCTACGACAATTACCATCAGATGGACTGGTCAGAGTAGCTGGGAATGGCGGAGTTTGCATATAACAATAAAATGAACACGTCTACCAAAATATTGCCGTTCTATGCGAATCACGGATGTCACCCATCAAAGGGAGTGGAGCAGTGGATGGAATCAAGAAACGAGTTGGCGGAGGAGTTTGTAAAAAGAATCATAGAAATACAAGATGAAGCAAAAGCAGCACTAGAAAAAGCAAATGAAAAAATGAAAAAATACTACGATAAACAAAGAAAAGAAGTTCCGGAGTTGAAGGTTGGAATGAAGGTGTACATAGAAGGGAACAATATCGAGACGGACAGACCTTCGAAGAAGATGAGCAACAAGAGATTGGGGCCATACGAGATACTGGAGAAGGTTGGAGCGGCTGCATGGAAGCTGGATTTGCCGGACACGGACTGGAGAGACCCGGTGTTCAACGAGTCACTGTTGACACCCTATCATGAACCACCCCCACATTGCTGCGAGAAGAGACCCGTAGCCAAGATGATTGGAGGAGCAGAAGAGTGGGAAGTCAAAAAAATTGTGAAGGAATGAAACGTTGGCCGAGGGAAGCAGTACTTGGTCAAATGGAAGGGATGGCCGCATAGCAAAAATACCTGGGAACTATCATGTCATCTTACCCATGCAAAGAAGGTCCTGAGAGATTGTCAGAGGAAACAATCCAACCCAGACACATGCATTTGCCTCCTGCCAACGCTCGAAGCCAGACACTGGGACTATCTCATTCACCGCTACAAACCCAGAGATGAGTGCCTTCCATATCCCCAACGACAACTCTTTGACCTGTACAAAAACGTCTTTACAACCATTGGCCCAGTCAGTGAGGACATCAGCCCTAGAGAGGGGGTAATGTCATAGTTCGGCCACTTTTTCATCTTATCATCAACAATCTTATCTTATCTTGGCATGGATTATCTTATCGCAGGTCATGGCACCTGACGGTCCAGGCTAGGGGTCTGAGGATTATCTTTATTGATTCAAGGCTGCACAACATATGCTCTAGAAGGTTCTACCACAACCCATGACCAGTGCTCCATGCAGTACATAGTCTCATGACTCATGAGTTGTAGATATGACTCAGACTGGATTTGGGTATAAATACTGTAGCTACTTGGTTGTATTCCCCAGTCTTTGAATTCACTTCTCTTTTTGACATTATTTCTTGTTGATTGTCACAAAGTGAATTTGAAGACTGAGGAATACAACCAAGTAGCTACAGTATTTATACCCAAATCCAGTCTGAGTCATATCTACAACTCATGAGTCATGAGACTATGTACTGCATGGAGCACTGGTCATGGGTTGTGGTAGAACCTTCTAGAGCATATGTTGTGCAGCCTTGAATCAATAAAGATAATCCTCAGACCCCTAGCCTGGACCGTCAGGTGCCATGACCTGCGATAAGATAATCCATGCCAAGATAAGATAAGATTGTTGATGATAAGATGAAAAAGTGGCCGAACTATGACATTACCCCCTCTCTAGGGCTGATGTCCTCACTGACTGGGCCAATGGTTGTAAAGACGTTTTTGTACAGGTCAAAGAGTTGTCGTTGGGGATATGGAAGGCACTCATCTCTGGGTTTGTAGCGGTGAATGAGATAGTCCCAGTGTCTGGCTTCGAGCGTTGGCAGGAGGCAAATGCATGTGTCTGGGTTGGATTGTTTCCTCTGACAATCTCTCAGGACCTTCTTTGCATGGGTAAGATGACATGATAGTTCCCAGGTATTTTTGCTATGCGGCCATCCCTTCCATTTGACCAAGTACTGCTTCCCTCGGCCAACGTTTCATTCCTTCACAATTTTTTTGACTTCCCACTCTTCTGCTCCTCCAATCATCTTGGCTACGGGTCTCTTCTCGCAGCAATGTGGGGGTGGTTCATGATAGGGTGTCAACAGTGACTCGTTGAACACCGGGTCTCTCCAGTCCGTGTCCGGCAAATCCAGCTTCCATGCAGCCGCTCCAACCTTCTCCAGTATCTCGTATGGCCCCAATCTCTTGTTGCTCATCTTCTTCGAAGGTCTGTCCGTCTCGATATTGTTCCCTTCTATGTACACCTTCATTCCAACCTTCAACTCCGGAACTTCTTTTCTTTGTTTATCGTAGTATTTTTTCATTTTTTCATTTGCTTTTTCTAGTGCTGCTTTTGCTTCATCTTGTATTTCTATGATTCTTTTTACAAACTCCTCCGCCAACTCGTTTCTTGATTCCATCCACTGCTCCACTCCCTTTGATGGGTGACATCCGTGATTCGCATAGAACGGCAATATTTTGGTAGACGTGTTCATTTTATTGTTATATGCAAACTCCGCCATTCCCAGCTACTCTGACCAGTCCATCTGATGGTAATTGTCGTAGATGCAGAGATAATGCTTGATCTCGTGATTCATGTGCTCTGTTTGCCCATCCATGATTGGGTGATATGCGGTCCCTGGATTTATTTCCATGCCCAACATCCAATTTGTCTCCTTCATGAAGCCCTTGATGTATTGGGAGTCCCTGTCAGTGATAATCTTGCAAGGGATCCCGTGATAGCGGAAGACCCAGTCCCGAGTTAGCCGTGCTACTCCTTTGCTAGTGATGTCAGTACTGATTGGTTCCACATGAATCATTTTTGTGAGGGTGTCACACCACACATGAATCGCATCATACCCATTGCTGACCGGTAGAGGTCCAATTTGATCCATTGAGATGATTTCCCATGGGGCACTTGGTACCGCGTGTGGATGCAGAGTTCCTGTCCTCGCCCTCTTCATCTTTGTCCATTGGCATGCCTTGCACGTCTGGATGTATTTTCGGATCTGATTTCCCATCCTTGGCCACCAATAATTCCTTTCCACCATTTCCTGCGTCCGGTTGATCCCCGCGTGTCCGACAAGAGGCGTGTCGTGATGTAGTCCAATGATCTTGTCTCGTAGCTCCTCGTCCCTTGGTACGTAGAGCTTTCCGTGATACGTGATAAGTCCATCTTCCTTTTTCCATCCGGGGAGAGACTTCTCCAATGCTGCCTTGACGCTTCCATCAATCGATCGAATGGTCTTGATCTCATCGGTCAGCTGTTGATCCTGTCCCTTGAATATGACTTCTTGTGATCGGAACAGCTCGGGCTTCAACAAGGTGATGTCCTTGTTGTCGTTCTTGCCTTGGTCGTGATCCGCCCATCATGATAGGAGATCTGCCTTGCAGTTGAGTGCGCCGGGCCAGTGTCGTAAGGTGAAATCAAATTCCGCTAATTCTGTGATCCATCATGCTTGCCGTTGGTTGAGCTTTTGTGGCTTCCGGAAGTACTCAAGATTCTGATGATCGGTGAAGATCTCGAATGTTTCCGTGGCTCCCAGGAGTAGCTGCCTCCATTCATCAAGCGATAACATGATTGCAAGCATTTCCTTGTCATAGATCTCGTAATTTTGCTTGGTTTCAGTCCATGCATGTGAGATAAACACGATTGGTGCCAAATGTTGTCTTGTTTTTGGCTCAAAACAGAGCCTGTTGCCCCTTCCGAAGCATTGGCTTCCAGATGATATTGGCCAGTGTCATTTGGCAGTGCTAAGACCGCATCCTCTGCAATTCTCTTCATCAATCCATCAAATGCCGCATGCTTGTCCATACCCCATGACCATCCTGCCTTCCCTGTCAGCCGTGTTAATGGTTTGGCCACCTCTGCATATCCCCGAACGAAGCGTCGATAGAAGTTGGTGAACCCCAGGAATGCTTTGACTTGTTTGACACTCTTTGGTTCAGGCCATTCTATCATGCCCTTGATCTTGACTGGGTCCATCCACATTGAGTTGTGTCCAATAATTACACCCAGATACTCAATTTCTGTGCGTTCAAACTCGCACTTTTCCGGCTTCAGGTACAGTTTGTGCTTTTGCAGCAACTCGAGTACCTGTTTGGTGATTCATCGATGTTCATCCAGATTATCTGTGAAGATCAGTATATCGTCCAGATAGACCATAACATGTCACTTGTTGATTAGTTCCCGTAGGATGTTGTTCATCATGTTCTGGAACATTGCTGGCGAATTTGTCAGTCCAAAGAACATCACTAATGGTTCATATAGACCGCAATTTGTCCAAAATGCGGCCTTCCATTCATTGCCCTCCTTGATCTGTACATTGTTGTACCCCCACCAGATGTCTAATTTTGTGAAGAATTTGGCGTCGCAAAGGTTATGAACCAGTTCAGAGATCAGTGGCAGCAGGTATTGATTTCGGATTGTCATCTCATTCAGCTTCCGATAATCTTGGATGGGACGTAGCTAGCCATCCTTCTTCTTGACAAAGAAGAATGCTGATGCCATGGGTGATTTTGATGGCCGGATCTGTCTGCTGGCCAGATTCTCTTGTAAGAACTCATCCAGTTTGACCTGCTTGTTTTGCGATAATGGGTACACCTTGCAGTCCACTGCTTTGGAACCAGGTTTGAGCTCAATTGCATGATCCCATGCTTGCCGGTCCGGCAGCGAGTCAAATGATTCCTTGGCAAATACTTTGTCAAATTCCCAGTACTGATCCGGAATCTTCCCCTTGGTCATTCTCTCCTTCTCTTTTTCCGCTTCTTCTGCAAACTTCTGTGCCAGTGTTTCCTTCAGCTGTAAATTCACTTCCTTCCCAAAGTCAACCAACAGGATTGATTCTCCCTCTTCCAGATCCGGTGCGCCCATGTCTAGGTCGATTGCATCCATCTCGATCATTGCTTGGTGCTCCTTGTGACCCCTCATGTGACACCAATCTGGGCATCACTTGAATCTCATTGTCTGCTCCTGCCAATCCACCTTGGGGTTGTGTTCCATCAGCCAATCAAGACCAATGAAGATCCAAGCTTTCCCTAGACACGTCAGAAGGAATGTGTGTGTCTCCACATGAGGACCAATTCTCATCCTCAAGTCAACGTAATGCATGATCTGACCGCTATGTTCTTGGTGTTGTCGGCATTACGAGCCACAATGGGTTGTGGAAGCTCCTGGATATCTAGTTTCTCTGCTCATGTGTAGTCGGTGTCAATGCAGCAGGTACTGCAGCCACTATCAAGCAGTGCCTTGACTCTGCGCGTTTTTCCTGAGTCCAGGCCCATGATCTGGACATATACGTCCATGGAATGCCTCTTCCTCTCTGCCTGATAGTTGCGCAACTCCTGTGCCAATCTGCTGGGTGGGGGACCCTTCTGTTTCTCAGCCGCCAATTTCCTCTGGACGGCATCTGGCACCCTGGTGCGTTTGGGTGCTTCTGGAATCTTGATTTTGGTAGATTCCTTAGGCGCTTCCTCCTTTTCCAAGGATTGAGCCTCTGGAGCAATGCTCCCCTTTTTGGTCTTTGTTGATGTGGTCCCTTCTCCACAAGCCATAAATATGTAGGAGTCCAATAATTTATCTGCAGCCGCTATCTTTTGATCCTTTTTATCTTGTAAATATTTCCTATTTAGAGTTATTTTTTCTTTTCGTTCTTTTTCCATCTCAGCAACAAGAAAT
Source organism: Mycena citricolor (assembly GCA_963692855.1). Classification (NCBI taxonomy): domain Eukaryota; kingdom Fungi; phylum Basidiomycota; class Agaricomycetes; order Agaricales; family Mycenaceae; genus Mycena; species Mycena citricolor. The sequence goes on along the minus strand of CAVNYO010000014.1, from coordinate 92,067 downwards.
TGTGAATATTAGTATGTAGTGAGTCGGGGAGCATGTATGTATGGTGAGGAATATTGTTTGTATCTTTAATCGAAACAAGTACAGAAAATCATCCATAGTCTGGACGCTCCATGTCCTTGGCTAGAGGAGTGGAGTGCTTTAAAAACCCTTCTCGCACAGCTTCTTGGTGATCTCCTCGAGGAACTTGTTGTCCTTGTCCCCATTCTTGATTTCTTCAAGCATCGTGGCCCAATTGAAGAATGTGCGCTTCTTCCTTGGCTCTGGACAGTTCCACGCAATGTGCCCAGGTTGCTGACAGTTGTAACAGATGATATTGCGACCGCGGGCATGGGTGCAATCAATGTCTATTGGAACTGGTTTGTTGGCAGCGGGTTAGGCCGGAGTGGGTGCAGGCATTGCGGGGGCAGTCTGTATTGCGAGGAATCGCTGGCTACACCCGTAACTGGGAGTTTGACAGAAGCTGTCAAATAGACCCGCAGAGCCGGCGCCGGCGTATGGACGCGGCGTCTTGACGCAAGGGCTTTTTTCCTCAGTACTGTCACCCAAGTACTGAGGTAAGCTCAGTACTGTCACCCAAGTACTGAGTAACTATCTACACTGTCTAGGTTCTAACAGTCTGAGGGCGGAATTGGGGAGGTGGTCATGGCGTAGAGTGCCCATACGACACTTTGCACAGCTGGTCGCGCAGAGCGTTTGGCTCGATGTTGATACACCAGTCCTTGAAGGCTCCATATGCTTTGGGCAGAGGAATGCCGGTGTTGTAGAGGCGACTGGCAATTTTGCTGCTGAGCCCGCACTTGAGGAACTCGATCAGAATATTGTCCTGATCCCCTTTCTTGTATTTGCCCTTGTCATTGGTGGTGGTGACCACATTGTATCCCGCATCTGCTGCCAACATCTCAAAGTCAGAGATATAATCCACGAAGGATTGTTTGCTCTGGTGCAGAGCCACAAGTTGAGCAGCAGCAACTTGTTCTGCGTGGTATCCCCAAAGGCTCTCTGAAGCTCCTCCATGAAGGTCATCGAGGTGACCCCAGCCTTTATCCCCTTAGGGCCTTTGAAGTTGCGCTGTTTCCAGTTCATCACCCATCTTGAGGCAGCGCAGCTTGTGCCAGCCTTGTTGCGGAGGTAGGAAAGGATGAAGAGGATTTTTGTCTTATCCTGCGAGAATTCCGACTGATAGGCACCAATGTAGGTGGTGCACAAGTCCACAGAGCCCATATATTTGGATTTGTTGCCATTGAAGTAGGGGGGGTTGGCGGCAAGGGTGATGCAATGTCCCATCAGGGTACAAGCGGGTGTAGTAGGCGGAGGTGTGGGTGGTTGCTCAAAGGGCAGTTTGTCAAGGTCGGGGATCTTGTCTTCAGGAGGCAGGAGGACAAGGTAAGGACTGGAGGATCCAGGTTGGTTTTGATGCACCAGATTGGGCAACGATGGTACAATGGGGGGAGGAGACCGACTCCCAGACAATGATGGGAATCATTACAAAATGGTGGATTTGTGTGCTGTACAAGCACTCGAGGAGGGGTACTTTTGCTAGCAAAAAGATTCTGGGCCTAACTCTTCACGTGCGCAATGATCCTGAGGTGCATTTTCCCAAAGTTCTCCGCAGCACTCCTTGTAGCTGCTGTAAGGCTTGGGTCGGGCTCAATGTTACCTGTGGCCGGGTACAGTTTGCTTGATATGAACCCTTCACTGTGATTGCAGGGAACAACTAGATGATTCAGTAAAAAGGTGAGTTTGTTGATATGGGTTAAGAGGATATAGCAGGCGTAGCGGTGAGGGATGCAGTGGTAAGAGGTATGAGGTAGGAGGGTATGAGGGGAGTCTTCGAATTATGTGACAATCAACCCAAAAACAAGTCGAAAAGAGAAGTGTGTCATAGTTCAGCCACTTTTTCATCTTATCTTCAACAATCTTATCTTATCTTGGCACAAATTATCTTATCGCGGGTCACAGCACCTGATGGTCCGGGCTAGGGGTCTGAGGATTATCTTTATTGATTCAAGGCTGCACGACATATGCTCTGGAAGGTTCTACTACAACCCATGACCAGTGTTCCATACGGTACATAGCCTTATGACTCATTAGTGGTAGATATGACTCAGACTGGATTTGGGTATAAATGCTGTAGCTACTTGGTTGTATTCCCCAGTCTTCAAATTCACTTCTCTTTTTGACTTTGTTTTTGGGTTGACTGTCATAGTATCGAAGATATTGGTTGAGACACCATTGTTTGCTATATATAAATTCTTGCGCGTCAACTCCATCTTCCATGACTATTAGATCCCACATCTATTGAGAGTTGTGACACTAGTGTTCTGTTCACCCTGAAGCCCTCGCACCTTTCATACACTGAGAAGCTGATTACAAGGAGTGTGAACATGTTTATATTTGGGTTTACTTTCACAGTAGATTCACTTGTGAGCATGCCCTCAGCTTTTCAACGTGATTTGACAAGCACCAATGAACTCACTGAGTATTTCAAACTTAATCCAGCAAAGGACAACTTTGACTCTTGTGATCCTATTGTGCAGTGGATCAAGCATCGAGACAAATATCCAAAGCTCTCAAAGCTGGCACTGGAGATCCTGTCCATTCCTGGCACATGTATCTCAGCTTCTTTCCACCTGACAGCTCACAATGATGACGGGATCTACCATTGCAGTTGAGCGCATTTTCTTGGAAGAACATGATACAATCAGTCTCAGGAGATCAAGACTCAAAGCAGGGACAATTTGTGCCTTGATGCTGGTCAAGAATCGACTTAAGATGGCACACAAGGACATCAAACTAGCATTGGGCAAATAGCAAGGATTTAGACAGCATAACTTGTGTATCAGGTAAAAAGTGACTATCATTCACGCAATTGGACACGTTGGATCAGGATTGACCCAATTAAACCCCTGTATACGGGACCATACCATGCCGTCAGCAACACTGAAGGATGTCATTACAGTACGGATACAGCACAATCCGTACTGTAACTTGCCATAAGAATTATGGCCGTAACTGTATACGGTACGGCACCCATCCCTAGTTATGAACCCCCTCCCCATAGGCCCTACCAGGGGGTATCTACTGGGTACCCTCAGCACTACATCTGAGAGTACCCAGTAGGACCCCTGCAGAGGTGCAACTGGGTGATGGCACTGGTAACTGAGGTGGCCAGTCTTGTACCTAGCTACCCATTCATTCACCTTTGGATCCTCCCTTGCCAGAACTCTGAGGTTGGGTCTCAAGGTTGCCATCACATAATGAGTCATAAGACTATGTACTGCATGTAACACGGTGTTGGCCAGCATTGTGGCTGTAGCTGTCAAGGAGTCAACCTTGAAGATACTGAGGACTTACCACAGCCACATCAAATCTGATAGATGGCATCATGGGACATATCATATGACTACATCCTGTATCATATAAAAGGAGGGCTCTATTACCCTTTAATACAAGTCTCTTGACTACTCCCACATAGTGCCCACACTAAGCTCTCACTCACACAGGTGGGTTGCTAGACGCTCTCCTCAGTGCTCAACAGGTTATGGGCCCCAAGAGCTATGTCTGCGCCTCAGTGGCCGCGACATTTATTGTATGCGCTGTCACTGGCTGCAACAATGAGCAGCGTCTTTAGCCAATCTGTATTCACTTCAGCTGCTGCATAGCGCTGGTGAAACCATGCCAGATTGCGATTATATCACTTCATCCAGATGCATCAATCTCTAAAGGAGATTATGATCTATGAGGATCTGATCATCTTGATCTTTGATTTTATCTATCAAGATTAGATTGATGCTGATTTACTCACACAGATCAATATGTGTTCCAACTCCAACAACATCTTCAATGCTGTCTCCATCTTCGATGGGAAGCACTGGCTTGTATGGTCCGGAACTATGGAGTCCTACCTGGAGCATCAGGGGATCTCATATGTGCTGACCAAAACCATTGATAGGTTGGCTACCAGACGCGCTCTGCACCAGCTCTATAAGGGCGTATTTTTGCGCTTTTACAGAGTTTACTCTCAAACCACTTGGTGTATTGTGTCGCGGTTAACAGTGTTGCACTCAGTGGGGCTTAAGGGTCTACTGCCCAGTCAACAACTATGGATAGTGTCGACGATAGCAAGGCAGTCTGACCACTACTGTGGAACTGGTCTTATGAGTCTATATCAGGCTCAGGGCCATTAGTGACGAATGCTTGGACCGCGACAATTCCCCAAAAAGGGGATACTTTGTTGCGGCGACTCCTCAAAAGGGTCATTCTCTGCAGATGGGAACTTGGTCTGAAGAGCTTAGCAATGCGCAACATTCTCAATATTACAACTACTACTGGACAGGACTTGGTGTTACGAGATTGAACCAATCTTGTCGTGGCAACTCCTGGCTTTGGGTTGGACGTTTCCTCAGATCATGCCATGGCGACGACTTGTCACATGTCAGGATCCACTCAATCACAGGACATTGTGGACGCGTCACGGTGACACTTCCAAGTGTCACGGCAAGTCGCGCCCATACCCAAGCACATCAAAAGCGACACAGGCTAGATCCGTGAACCAAACCATGTGAGGAACGTCTGGCGTGCCTAGGGCCATATGGCTTCTTGGGGCACCCACATTGGACTCACTTGCCAAGACATACCCATCAGCCAATCCAACTTGTCGTATTCCAGAAGTATGACGTGGTGGGTTGACCCACATCAAAAGTACCATATGGACAATGGGGCGGGGTCCTGATCAGTCAGGACCTGTCTGATTGTTCAACTTTTTCATTACCATGAAAAGCAACTGATCTTAGATAGCGTAGCTACTATGCAGTTATACAGGACTTTACTAAGCACCGTCTTAGACAGTATAAGTAGCGCGTTGTTTCTTTGTATTGGGGAGCCTTCCCCCAGACTGTGAATCATACCCATATCAGATTGTTTTGTGCAATTTGCGTGTCGCGTGATTCCACCCTAAGAAGTTCTGTTACCCCTGCCCGGTCGCGACGAGTTGCTCCCTGAGCACTTGTAGCTACTGTGATTTGAGTTTGAGTTTGAGGTATCAGAAAGTCGGATTTGCCACTTCTGGTTTAGTTGCGGCACTTAGTGTCAATGCCTTTGGGCTTTGTTGAGATCGTTTCCACACCTCTAGTTTGGCAGTGCGTCAACTAGTTGTGCTCGGGTTGTTTTGGTCAGTTGGCAGTGCGTCAACTTGATATTTGGGCTTTGCGTTGCCATCTGGATGCTGTCGCTACAAGAGATCTTGATACTTCGTATTAAGCTCTGACTTGTGATATTGTTGGTTGTAGTTGAATTAGTGTTGGTTTTCGCTGTATTGAAGATATTGGTTGAGACACCATTGTTTACTATATATAAATTCTTGTTGTTGACTTTGTCTCCCGCGACTATTGATGTGCGTCTATTGAGAGTTGTGATACTAGTGTTCTGTTCACCCTGAAGCCCTTGCATCTTTCACACACTGAGAAGCTGATTACGAGGAGTGTGAACGTGTTTATATTTGGGTTTACTTTCATAGTAGATTCACCTGTGAGCGCGCCCTCAGCATTTCACTGTGCCAACCAAAGTCAAAGCATCTGATGGCTCTGTGTCCAACGCATCGGAGATCAAGCCATGGAAGCACAATGACCTCAGAGCAAAAGGCAGCATTAAGTTGCGCCTGACTGAAGGTGTCATTGCTAAGGCTCTGTTCGGTAACCGATGATGTTGAGGATGAGAATGATATTGATACCGCATTTTACTATAACGAGTAGATAGCTGTGCACTGAGTCAGCAGTGACTGATGTGACTATACGCGTTGTTTTCCCACCACGCACACATGGCCAAAAAACACGACGCGCTCGCGTCTCCATCCCCACCGCCGGCGACGAGCCTCAATGACAAAGAAGACGATATAGTCGAACTCTCTGGACCCCCCGAGCCCACTGGTGACCAGGCAATCTGGAATGACGCTGAGATAAAAGAGCTCTTGGAGCAGCTCGTCGAGCATAAATCCAGCGCTGGGCAGGGCGGCAACTTCACCAAGGACACCTTCAATACAATTGCCCGACAGGTAGACAAGCACCGGACAGCTGGAGCGCAGAAGACGGGCGCGATGTGTACTACCAAGTACTGTACTGTATGTGATCATCACCAGACTCTGCTCTCCTCTGATAATGCTCTGGCAGCTTCCCGATACCCACAAGACCATCAACCGTATCCGGAAATGGTCCTCGGGCATGCATTTCGACAACATGAAGGGCGCAAATATCGACGCGACGACGAAACCTGTGTGGGACACCTTGGAGAAGAAGTATCCGGCTGTGGGTCCTTTCCGGAACGCGGGATGGGCTTGGCTGTCCTGGATGGATCAGCTAAACACCAAGGCTACATCGGGGTCTCACGTTCGCTATCAAGGAACCAGCAAGTTTGCGGCCGGTGTCAATAAGAAGCCTGAGGTCGAACAGAAGACGGCGACAAAGATCAAAAAGAAGACGGTGATGAAGACCGAGCGCTTGGGCAGCCCGGCCTGGATCATCGAGAACAGGGGCTCCCTTCCGGAAGATGACACTGTGGTCACGGCCCCGGCATCTCGTGAGGCTGTGAGTTCTATCGCGTGTACTCAATAGTGTTGTCACTGATCATGCTCTAGTCTCCGGCTCCCACCCAGTCCTCTGCTCTGTCCGCGGCTGTTGCTGCAGTGACTGCGACACCTGTTGCAACCCAACACAAGCGGGCTTCAAGCGGTTTGACCCCCTCGACGGAACCTCTGAAGTGTTCGCGAGGATCCGAAGGTTCGCGCGCCTTGGCCGCCCTCGCGGAAACAAGCCACAAGTTTGTGGACATCTTCGGTGACGTGCGAGATGTCTTGGCAGCGCCCCAGGGCTCCAGCGTCCAGCTCTCCCCTCAGCGTCGCATGAACGCCATGGAACGCACGCAAAAGCTCGAGACTCATCTCAGCAACAATGATTTGGCCATTCTTATTGACATCCTAGGCGAAGCAAATAAGGCAGACACATACAACATGCTTCAGAACAATGGTCTTTGTATCAGCTGGGTCAACAAGCAGCTTCGGGAGCATTCGGCCAAGCATGCGAGCGGAAACGTTGATCTCTTTTCGGGACATCTCTTCAACGGGAACACCAGAACATTTGGTGGCAACAATTCATTTGGTTGTGGTTTCAATAGACAAAACATGGGCCTTTAGATAGATAGATAGATACTCATTATAAATAGACTATTGTTGAGCAGCGAGACGGCAAGCCTCTGCGTCACGGCGGCGAGCCTCAGCATGGTAATCATCCCACATGGCTTGTGCAATATCATCCCGGTGTCTTTCGGACCGTGTCTTCTCTGCAGTTGAGATAGGACTCTCTTGGAGAGCACCCACATCAACTTCTCCGGTTCGAACACCAGGATTGGGGTCCTCAATGTCCTCATCGGCCATTGCCTCCTTCTGCTCCTTCGAATCGTTCATCAGAATGAAATTGTGAAGGGCTGCCAGTGCGAGAGGTATTTGGGCTTGGACACCCATGCTGAACTGAGGTGCCCGAGTGAGAATTCCCCATCGCTTCTTCATAACTCCGAAAATCCGTTTGATGACGTTCCGCAATTGTGCGTGCCGGTAATTGAAGAGTTCTTGTCAATTCACTGGTCTGTACAGGACATGTTTTGGTCAAGACAAGAGAAACATATAAACCCAGAAACGCACCGAAGATCGGTTCGCTTCCATTCTGCAATATGATAACGAACACCACAGTAGGGAACAAGTGCAGCATCACAAGTCGCAAAACCTGCATCAGCCAGATAGTACTTTCCAGGAGGTACATGGAAATCATGGATGCGGGCATCATAATACAGAGCTGCATCTGCCACGGAGACTTCCCAGCCGCTCAGCATATAGAGGAATCTCATCTCTAGCGAACAGGCAGCAAGATTGTTCATGGAGACGCCACCCTTGCGGTCACGCGTGGCCTCGCGGTCTGCAGCTGAAGGGGCACAGTTGATATGTGTGCCATTGAGGGCTCCGATTGCATCTTTGAAGTATGGATAGTAGCGGGGATTGTTTTGGATGATGCTCGAGACACTCTCGGTCGCTTTGGGTAGCATGACATATGTCTGGTAGAACATCGTGTCCACAATTGCAGAAAGCGTCGAACGGAAGTACTCACGGGTTCAAAAAGTAATGGTCACTCCGTGATTTCTCTACATATTTGGGCCAAGAAAAGTACATTATTACAACTTAGAAATGTGTATGACCTCCCTCCGCATCTAATACAGCCTGTACGCAGTCAATCATCCGTCCAGTATGTTTGTTGATGTCATCAATTGGCATTGCATCCCACTCCTCCATGATGGCGGCTTTCAGCATCTCGAAAGATGTAGGACGCGGTTGGCGACATCTGACACGCTTCTTGAGCTCATGCCAGACTGGTTCAATGGGTGAAACGTCAGGCGAACAGGCAGGGTGTGGGAAAAGATGGACTTTGTGACGTTTCAGCCAGTCACAAGTTGACTTGGCAGTGTGACAGGACGCGCCGTCCTGCTGGAAGTAGATGCGGATGCATCGGCCGCGTTCTTCGCGAAGCGTCTTCATGGTGTTGAGAAGATACTTGTCGAGGACCTGTTGTTGGTACCGCTTCGCCGTCATGCCACCGCCAGGGCCTCCTGGGTACTTCAAAACCACAAGCGGCCCTTTCCATCCATGAGCAATACATCCCCACACCATAACACGCACCGATGAGTCCTTCAGCTCTGGGACAAGACAGTCCTGATCATAAACCTCCTCCACTGTGCGCGTCACCCAGATCCGGCCTGAGCTCTCTGTCAAATGGATGTAACATTCGTCCGACCACAGAATCCGCTCCCACCCTTGCATCCGCATCCCCTCGTTTCGACGTGCCCAAGCCATCTGATCCTCCTTGTGCTTCTCCGTAAGGTATGGGACATGCCGCGCAACCCGTCGGTGCATCCCCACACCATCCAAGACATTGGCAACCGTTGTCGCGCCCACAGGCGGATCTATCATGTCGCCAATGTCACAAAATGGTAGCCGCCGGTTCTCTCGCGCTGTTTCCACCATCTCGGACTCCATCTCTGGTGTAACCTTTTTCGGACGACCACTCTTGGGTCTGTCGGACACGGATCCGGTCTCGCGATACTTCTTCCAGATCTTTCGCACAGTGTGGAAGGGAATGTTGAAGGTCCTTGAGTGCTTTGTGAGTTGTGAATCTGCTATCATGGCACCAACAAACTGGTTTCGCTTCTCGTCAGAGTGGTAGGGATGAGATTTAGATTTTGGCATGGTAGTTAGGTAGAAGACGGTGTGTAGTCTACGTGACATCAATCTCAGGCCACATGACGGCGTTGGTGGAGCGCACAGCTCCAAATGATGCAGTGACCATTATATTCTGATCGCGCGAGTATCTATCAAATATGAGACTGGAGATTAGAGCGCGATAACAGCAATAAATACTTGGATATGGTCTCGTTTGAACACTGGAACCTTTCGCCGACGTGTCGCACTGAAAGGCTGGTCACACACATGTACAGAAATATCGCAATCTGCTCCTCGAGTGTCACATAACAAGAGTCTTTGAGCCCCGCCACCAGACTGAGCTGCAAAACAAGGGACTCGAAGACCTCCTTGCGCATGCCGAGCTCTGTTCGGATGCGCTCAGGATGCCCGTTTAGAAGTTCCTGGACCCAGGCATGGCCACTGAGCGCGGAGGTGTGGTATTCTTGATGCCTGTACAACGGCGTCGCAAAAGCGGTGACAGCTGATTGGATTAGGGTGAAGAACATAACGGCATAGAGGACAATCTTGATACAAACTGCGTCGGTGATTGCAGCGTGCAAGGGCGGCATCCTGGGCGAGAACGCGACGCGACGCGTCGACACGTAAGCTGAGAGCGTCCCAAAAAGGTTGTCACGCCGGAGATCATCAGGGCACAGCTTTGTGCAGAGCTATCTACTTGTTATAGTAAAATGCGGTATCAATATCATCCTCATCCTCAACATCATTGGTTGCCAAACAGAGCCTAACATTCCAACTGCCAAAATAGTGTCAGCTGCAAAGATCTGGGGGCATCTGAAGACCCAATACGGTGGTGCTCAGTGTGCCAACCTGTACGTGTACTTCCAAGCCGCATTGAACGCAAAGTACAACGTGGGGTTGCACCCAGATCCACAGCTGCTGGTGATCACTACAGCGTTCACTCGCCTGGAGAATGAGTCTTTAAGCATCCCTGAGTTCCTCAGGGCAATGATCATTCTCAATATAGCTTGGATTCCCTCTGTCACTGAGACTGTTCTGCAGACTTATGACAAGGACAAGATCAAAGTCTCGGTGGTTTGCGACACTCTCTTGATGCATTTTGCTCAGAAGCAGTCTCAAAGCCAGAATCATGTGGCCAAGTTCAATTCCAAGCGCAAGCGCGATGGCCCTTCATTCACCAATCAGCAACAGGGCTCTGGCTCTGCACCCGATATAGGTGATAAGGCTGATGGAAAGAAGAAGAACCGTCGAGGCAAGCGCAGTGGGAAGAACAAGGACAACAAGGGCAAGGGCAAGGCTGATCATGGTCATGTCCATGGAGTCTCCAAAATCACTGGCTCTCTCACTATTGGTTCAATCGCCTCGCTCACTCTGTCTATTCCTGCGCCAATTATCTCGCATGTCACACACATCTCTCGCGATGGACCCAAAATCTGTGCAGTTCAAGAGAAGTCTCCCATTAACAACAATGGGATTATTGACACCAAGTTCCAGAAGCCTACTCGCAAGGTCTTCGAGCTTGCCAAGAAGACAGATGTGATGGTAACCGCAGAACGCTTCCGGACTCTTGACAAGATTGTCAATGAGAAAGGAATGCTCCGAGAGGATGCAATTATGCGTTCTCCATCTCCGGTTGCTTCCGGCTTGAATCACACTCTGGATGGTGGTCCTCCTGCAAAATGCAGTTGTATTGAGGAGATCCCCGACATTGAGATGGCCACCGGCCAACAGAACGATCTTGATCTTCTGTTTGGAGATAGCAAGTTTGCCCAGGCTGAACCAGTCAATTGGGATGAGGTCGTCGACTTCAGCACCCTTCTGGAGGAGATGGACACTCCTTCCGCCAAAAGGCAAGTACCTTGCCTTCTTGGGCACATGCACAATTCTGATTGTTGCTCACAGCCAGAGCGTGTAATCACCGCCGCCCCGGTGAAATGCTGAGGGCGTGCTCACAAGTGAATCTACTATGAAAGTAAACCCAAATATAAACACGTTCACACTCCTCGTAATCAGCTTCTCAGTGTGTGAAAGATGCGAGGGCTTCGGGGTGGACAGAGCACCAGTATCACAACTCTCAATAGACGCAGATTCAATAGTCGCGGGAGACGAAGTCGACGGCAAGAATTTATATATAGGAAACAATGGTGTCTCAACCAATATCTTCTATACGATCACAACTAACACTAATCCAATCCACAACAACAATATAACAAGTCAGAGCTTAATACGAAGTATTAAGATCCCTTGTAGCGACAGCGTCTAGATGGTGACACAAACCCAAATATCAAGTCGACGCACTGCCAACCGATACAACCAATATACTGAGTCGACGCACTGCCAACTAGTAAACTCAAAATGTCGAGTCGACGCACTGCCAACTGACACAACCAAAAGTACTGAGTCGACGCACTGCCAACTAGTAAACCAAAATGCCGCGTCGACGCACTGCCAACTAACAGCCAATATCCAATGTCCAAAAACCCGAGCACAACTTGTCGACGCACTGCCAAGCAAGAAGTGTGGAACCAAAGTTCTCAAGTCGACGCACTGCCAACTGACCAAAACAACCCGAGCACAACTAGTCGACGCACTGCCAAGCTAGAGGTGTGGAACGATCTCAACAAAGCCCGAAGGCGACGACACTAAATGCCGCGACTATACCAGATGCGGCGAATCCGACTTTCTGATATCTCAACTCAAACTCAAATCACAGTAGCTACAAGTGCTCAGGGAGCAACTCGTCGCGACCGGGCAGGGATGGCAGAACTTCTTAGGGTGGAATCACGCGGCACGCAAATTGTACAAAACAATCTGAAATGAGAGTGATTCACAGTCCGGGAAAAAGCTCCCTAATACAAAGAGACGACGTGCTACTTATACTGTCTACGACGCTGCTTAGTAAAGTCCTGTACAACTGCATAGTAGCTACGCTATCTAAGATCGGTTGCCTTTTAGGGTAATTGAAAAGTTGAACGATCGGACAGGTCCTGAGTGATCAGGACCCCGCCCCATAGTCCATATGATACTTTTGATGTGGGTCAACCCACCGCGTCATACTTTTGGAATACGACGTGCTGGATTGGCCAACGGGTATGTCTTGGCATGTGAGACCAACGTGGGCGCCCCAAGAAGCCGTATGGCTCTAGGCACGCCAGTCGCCTCCCACATGGCTCGGTTCACGGATCTAGCCGTATCGATTTTAGTGTGTTTGAATATGGGCGCGACTCGCCGTGACACTTGGAAGTGTCGCCGCGACGCGTCCACAATGTCCCGTGATCGAATGGATCCTGACATGTGACAAGTCGTCGTCGTGGCATGATCTGAGGAAACGTCCAACTCAAAACCGGGAGTTGCCGCGACAAGATGGTTTAAGTCTTGTAACGCCAAGTCCTGTCCAGTAGTAGTTCTATTATTGAGAACGTCGCGCATTGCTCAGCCCTTCAGCCCAAGTTCTCATCTGCAGAGAATGACCCTTTTTGAGAAGTTGACGCAACGACATATCCCTTTTTGGGGAATGGTCGCGGTCCAAGCGTTCGTCACTAATGGCCCTGAGCCTGGTGTAGACTCATAAGACCAGTTCCACAGTAGTGGCCTGACTGCCTTGCTATCGTCGACACTATCCACAGTCGTCGACTGGGCAGTAGACCCATAAGTCCTACTGAGCGCAACACTGTTAACCGCGACACGATACACCGAGTGGTTGAAGAGTAAACTCTGTAAAAAGCGCAAAAATACGCCCTTACAGAGCTGGTGCAGAGCGCGTCTGGTAGCCAGCCTATCATCTCCCAGGAACACTAATTTTGACCTCCTGGTCAATCCCGCGACAGTCTCACTGCGTCAGGTCTAAGTCCAACAGTCGACGTCTCGCTCATTTATTATTAAAGCCGCGGAGACATAGAGTTATGTTCCCACGTCTTATTCATTTGGTTGTTCGGTTCCTTCCGTGATCTGCCGCGATCAAACTTCTTCCGGCATGTTCACCATATAAATGCCCTCAATTTTCAGGGTCGAGAGTCTCCCTAGTACGAGACACTCTTGCCTTTTGACCACCATGTCCGCGCCCGACCAGAGCCCCCGCCCCCAAGACACCAACCGTGAGTGACGCCCAGGACGATTACCGCGACCTTTCAACCACGCTAACCATCCATCAGCCGTCACCGAATCAGCTGTCCCGGGAGCAAACCTGCCTGCCATCGACTGGCGGCAGTTCATGCCGTCAGTCAAGGTCTCTCCCATGGCTTGTCGTTCCAACTCACCACCTGCCTAGCCCCGAGGCTTACAACCAGATGTTGCGGCAGATGGCCGTCGACGTCCGCCAGATCCAACAGGTGAGCTCCGTCTTAAGCCCGCTGGAGCGAATAGTCACGGCGATCAATGATTGCCGCGTCTGTTCGCTTTGGCCTTCCATTCTTTTCACTAACGTAAGGGCTAGCCGGCGCCTGCGTCCTTGACCACCAACGCTCCAGTCGAGGAGTCGTCGCCGCCCAAGAAACGCAAGCGAGTCGTCGAGCCCGTACGTGTAATCTGTTTCATTCGTTTACTATGTTCTGATCGACCCCCAGGCGGCTCCAACCGAACAAGTCGCCGCCCCTTCGTCGTCCCGGCCTGCCAAGCAGAAGGGGAAGGGTGACGGCTCCAAGCCGCAGGCCCCTGCCGCCGTCGCGGGCAGCAAGGTCGCCGTCGCCAAGAAGTCGAGCGAGAAGTCGCAGGGGAAGCGACCCAAGGCGACTCCTGCAAAGGAGCCCAAGGCGTCGTCCCATGCGCCTACTCGTAAGTGGCTTTTTCATTTCATTCACCAAAGTCGCGGGTACTGATCTTGTCGTAGCCGCTACCTCGGTCCCTGTTCCACAGGGGTCACCTCCCAAGCGCGTCCACAAGAAGACGCACGCAGGTGTGTGATCCTATGTCTTATTTCATTGATCTTTAGACTAACCACTTGGTCCCTCCCAGCCCGGATCCAAGCACAGCCTGTGCAGCCCGAGTCCCTCAGCGATGAGGAAGCCGCCGCCGTCGCCGACACTGCGATGGATGTCGACGACGAAGGGGTCCAGGAGGGAGACGCGTCCTCGGCCGACGAGCTGGCCCTTCAGGTAAGTGACCCAGTTCGTCGATCGCGGTTCCTTCGTCTCATGGTTGGTTTGTTTTGACAGGGGCCCAAGTCCAAGGGGAAAGCGCGATCGAATTTGAGTGCGTTCCTCCTCTTGCCCCCTCTGTTGATTACTCACACTTTCGTAGCCCCGTCCGTCATCGTCATGGACGACACTTCCGAAAGTGGGGAGGAGACCGGTGACTTCGTTGTGGCCAAGAAGCAGGTCAGCGAGACCCGCGTCAAGCCCAAGGTGAGCCGGCTCCTTTTTCCAGACCACGCCCCTTAATCCAGCTTTTTAGCCAATCAAGAAGGTCGCGGATGGTTCATCCAAGTCGACCAAGTCCGTGCCTCCCCAACCGGTGCCGAAGGTGGAGGCCAGTCGCAAGGCGAGCGCCCCGCGAGCGACGACTACCCCGACCCCAGTGGCTAAGGTGAGACACAGACCTTGGTTCCCAGACGTCGACTAACTCGTTTTTCTTTCTTTTCTAGGTTGCCCAGGCGGCCCCCGCCGCTACCAAGACTCCACGCAGTGAGTTGGGCAGGGTGGCCGCGACCCTTGGTCGCGAGCGGAGTGTTGCGGCGGCCAAGGCCGAGCTCAAGGCTCAGAAGGCAGAAAAGTCCGTTGCGGCGGCCAAGAAGAAATCTGACTCGGTGAGTCGCGACTTTTTCTTGTCGTCGACTTTTTACTGACTTGACTGTTTCTAGACTCCTGCGAAGGCGTCGGCCCCCACGCCCCGAGCTCCGTTCACTCCCGCCGCCTACGACACCGAGGCGCTCCTTTCGGTGGCACGCCAAGGGTTCGCGGGGAAGTTGGAAAGGGCCGGCGTCGAGGTGCCAACCGACTTCGTACGTTTCTTCATCTTTTTCTGCCATGCCTCGACGACTGACTCCCTTTTTCATAGGAGGTCGCGCCAAGGCCCTGCGCGATGTGCGTGACGCGGCAGCGCGTCTGCTTCAAGAGCGTCGACGGGCGCCACGGCAATCGGTGCGCCCCGTGCGTGCTCTATAAACAGACTTGCACCAACGGCTACAAGCCCGCGGAGCAGCTGTATATGGGGCAACGCTTCGGGTACATCGCGCAGATGAGCGCGGACGGTAAGAGTCCACTCTTGTCATTCATTTCTATTTTTGATCGTTTCTGACGACGTCTTCAGATCTCAACAAGTCCGCCAACCGTCTCGCCGACACCTTGGACGCGTACGGCGGGCTTCTTCGCACGGCCAACGAGATCCGCGTCCTGGCCATTGGCCAGTTCCGTGATTTCGTTGGTCAGCTGAAGGAGCACTTCGACGACGGCTCGGACGAACGCATCAAGGCGATGTTCGTCCACACCGCGACCGAGATCGACGCCGCCGAGATGGCCGACATCCGTAAGGGTGTTCGGATGATCTTGTCCCGCGGGGACTTGTTGGATGGCGAGGCGAACGAGCGGTTCGCGGCGCCTCCCGCCTTCTTCGATCCATTTTTCTATCGCGAGATGGAAAAGATGGAGAAGCAGTTCCAGAGGGAGATCGAGAAGGCCCAGGAATTCGACAAGTCGGACCCCGCGACCATCCAGGATCAAGCCTTCCAGCCCCTCAAGGACCACGAGATCGACGTCGCGCACTTGGCGAGTAGTCGCACCCGTGCGCCCTCCTCGTCGCCCCAGCCTTCGCCATCGCCGCCTCCTGTTGCGTCGTCGTCCCAAGCCGTTTTGCAGGTCTTGGATTTTTCCGACAACTACAGCGAGACCTCGGCCGAGTCCACCAAGGCCGATTCGGGTGAAGACGCGGAGGGTGAAGAAGACGGGTCTGCCGGCGACGAGAACGCCGACGACGGGAAAGTCGACGACGAGAACGTCGACGACGAGAACGTCGAGGACGAGGGCTCCGTCGCCGCGGGTGAGACTGCCATGGAGGTGGATGAGCAGTAGTTCAGCTCGTTCCACCGTCCGTGAACGTCGCGGCCCGTTTTTATTTATTACATTGCATCAACGTATTGTCGTCGTAGAACCATCCAAATCTATCATTGCTGCTGCCTGAGTCGTCGTCGCGTGAACCTTTGAGTCTAAATTTTCAAAATTCTTGGGAGAATTTTCTTGAAACATTTTGAAAAAGTCCCGGACCCCGTCCTCAGTAGCATCATTGGATATTCCACTTTCCAGCACATGGGTCCAAGGGGTGTGCACGTTGTCGCGCACCTCAATTTCCAATGTGTGGACTTCTGCGGACTCTGTGGCTGATCTTTCGTAAGATCTGCCCTCTCCCAGGAACACAGATCTAAGCCGTCCTCGGCTTATCTGATGCGCGACTAGAAAAGTTTTTCCAGAGTCGACGATATAAAGTCTGGGTGGGCTCGACAGATTATGTCCAGTCCCATTCTCAGTCCTTATTTCGTTCCCATTCTTTCTCTCTATCCAGGCCTCGCTATGTCCGCGTTTCCTCTCCCCCAAGACTTCGCATCGCTCGTCGCGTCGTGGAAGAAGGCTAAGCCTTCTCTCGCAGCGATGAACAAGCTGGGTCTAGGTGGTTCAGAGGGCATCCTCAGCGTTGGCAAGGATATTTTCTTTGTTCGAGTGAGTTGATTCGTGATGGCGTGTCGCGGCGATTATCTTATCTCGTCGACAGACCCGCTTTCAAGCCAGCTCGTTTGCTGCTCAAGATCCTCCCCGCGACGTTTTGGATTGTCTCGAGGAGGCCACCACGCTCGCTCTGTCTCAGACGGAACTGCTCAAGGAAGTTCCAGAGAAGCAGCGCGACGTCTCTCAGACTAAGGCCGTCAACAAGTATCGAGCCTATCTGATTTGGCATGAGTCCCTTGTCGCGGCGATCATCAGCCTGCGACAGGCTCAGGAGAGCATCCCACGTCCTGCTGCAACTCCGTCGTCGTCTGGGAAGGCCAAGGTATGATTCCTTGTCTTTGTCCAGATTTTCTTACGGATATTGTTGCACAGGCCGAAGACCCTGTTCCTGAGGCTTCAGGCTCAACCCCTGCCGTCGACATTGATTCAGACGTCGAGATGGAGGCCCCCACTCCTGTTCAAGAGAAGGTGCGTCCGTCTCGAGTCTTTGTCGAGCACAGGTTGATTTTTCACAGACCCCGCGACCATCTACTCGCAAGACCGTCGCAGGACGGTCCGGTTCTCGATCGGTCGACGGTTCTGGTCATGACGACTCCGTAGGGCTCGCGGACGTCTATGGGACTATCATTCGACTCATAGACGAGCACGATAGGTCGATGCGTCTTCTCAGCGCCAAAATGTCGAAACTTCACGCGGAGCAGATGGAGGCTCTAGGGAGCTGTCTCCAGAGTTTCCAGACGTGAGTTTCACTCAGTCGCGGCGACTACATCCCTGACCAATTACCCAGCCATCGTTCGTTGTCACCGGCTCGAAGAGGCAGCGACTCAGCAACAGTACCACTGATGCGACCCCGGGTGAGTCTCGCACTTCCACCTCCTGTCGCGACACTTCGCTAACCGATTGGCAGCGTCCGCGTCCGACCGAAGGTTTATTGCGGACCGAGTGCATCGACATCAATTGTACCGGTTGCGGCGGTCCATTCCACTCGAGCTCCTCATCGAGGAACGCGACTACGTCTCGTCGCGGCTAGAGGAATGGAAGACCGCGCTCAAGGACGTCAAGGAAGCCATTGACCTCTCGATGTCGAAGAATGCGGCCTAATCTTTTCATATTTTGTTCTATATGCACTCTCCTTCCATATGTCTCTCCTCTCTCATGTCACTTATTTATGAAGTCGCGTCTCTTCTTCTCGCGCACCTCCTTATGACCTTTTTCTCTTAGATACAACCCAGTATAGTCCTTAGGTACCAGCTAGCACCCAAGCAATATACTGACTTCTGTCTAAAACTGAGGGAAGCGACGTCTTGTCGTGCGAGGGCTCGCCGCGACAATTATTTGCGCGCCAGACTTTCACTCGACAGAAGCTGGATCCTCTACAGGATCGTCGTCGTCGTCACTATCCGAGTTCTTGAGTTTCACCCCTTCGAACTGGTAGTCGCGGACATCAGATATTTCCTCCACCAACTCATCGAGTTTAGCAGGCGAAATATCTATCAGCTTTTTTATATCTTCAGAGAGTGTCAATTTCTGTCTTGCCAAATAGGGTATTACTCGGAACGCCGCGACTTTCGCATGGAACATCGCGCCGTTCATTTCACAGACTAAGTAAGAACCTCCTTTGGTCTTTCGAACTACAATCATGGGCCCAAGATATCTAGCTTTCATCTTGTTGTCCAATGATTTTTCAATAGCTGTGTTCCTGACCAACACTAAGTCCCCTGGTACAAACTTGTAATCTTTGATCACATGCTTGTACTCGAGTTCGTAGCGTTGAACCATCTTTAGTTTGGCGTCGCTGACGCGGCTGCGCATATCTTCTATATGGTCGGCGTGCTTCGCTAGAGCGCGTGCTCTGAGACCAATGAGATCCGCAGAGTCGACGATCCGGTCAGGATATTCGACTAACCACGTAGCTTCGACTATATCCAGAGGGATGGTAGGGTGGGCCCCACATACTGCGAAGTATGGTGAACAACCCAGCCCGCGACGCACTGTAATTCTATCTGCCCACAAGACCTGTGGGAAGAACCAAAACCATTTGGAGGCGTTTCCTCCAGTAGCTTTGTACAGTGACTGCCGAATGTCCCAGTGACCTCTTTCAACAGTGCCATTCGCTTGGGAATTGTAAGGAGATATCCTTATTCCCTTGATACCATATTTCTTCTGTAGCCAATTCAACGCCGCGACAAATTGTCCTGCGTTGTCGGTTACAATCCACTTAGGACACCCCCAGCGACACACTATGTCCTCGAGCAAGAAACGCGCGATTGCCTTGGCGTTGTCAGCCTGCAGCGGTCGCGCTTCCACGTAGCGGGTCAAAGAATCCCTTGCTGCGACGACATATCTGTATCCGTTGGAAGGCGTTCCCATAATCATGACGTCTGTATGTATCTTTTGGAATACACTCGGAGTCATGGTCGGCGTCGGTGGAGTACGGAGGAGAGTTTTCTGGCGGACTTGGCAGCTATGACAAGTCTTTATCCACCAGTCGATGTCTCTTTCCATCTCAGGCCACCAAAACCGAGTTTCCAACAGGCTCTTAGTGCTGAAAAGACCCTTATGACCCAGCGCGTCGTGACACGCCTTCATCATATAAGTCCTGTGGTGCTTGTCCACGACCAGTCTATGAATCCCGTTGGTCGATCTCTTGTACATTTTTCCATTTTTGAGGAAAAACTGTCGCGAGAATTTGAGAAACGATCTGAACCGTTTGTCTGTCATTTCAGGCCTTATAGAAGTGTCTTTCAACCACTTCTTAGCCATTACCAACTTATTGTCCTGTTCGATCCCTGTGCCAGTCCGGTGATCCTCAATATAGGGATCCTCAGGATTGTCGCGCAGTTCAAGATCAGGCAAAAGTGGTTCTCCGTTTGCCACATCGTTCAACATGAAGACTGGGACGACGAGCCCTTGAGCGTCATATGCGTCTTTGACGCGCCGATTCTCAGCGCGACGAGAGTCGCAAGCTTCGACTAGCTCTTTGGATATGTCGTCGACCGACTCAGCGCACCCGACCATAGAGTTAAGGTAGCCACCTCTGGTGTCAATGTCCCTTTTGAACTCTTCAAAGTCTAATGGTTGTTCTGTGTCGTAATCCCAATTCTCGTTGTTCTCTGGTGGTGGCTCGTCGAAGATTTCCTCTTCGTCATTGGGATACTCTTCGTCTCCAGGTGCAGGTCGTCGTCGCGACAAGCCATCTGGTGAGAAGGTGATTCCTCTGACATGTTTCAAGGTAAACTGAAACATGAGGATCTCCTCAGCCCAACGGTTGATATTTGCATTTGGTAGGTTACCAACGTTCCTTAGCATGCCTGCCAAGTACAGCGCGTCGGTTTCGACTACCAATTTCCTACAGCCAAGAAGCCAGTGAGCCATGGCTTGAAGCACGCGCTTCACACCATAAAGTTCACGCTTCGGTTGAGAAAACCTAGCTTCTCTTTCTGTAAGAGGGATACTCCCAAATTTCGCATAATAGACTTTCTTTGGATCGTCTGGGTCGCGCTGGTAGATTTCAAAACCCGCGGCCATCCAGGATGTGTCTATTGCGACGACAATCTCAGAGTCCCACTCGTAGTTCAGAGGCTTAAGCGACGGACAGACTTGTATCGCGTCTTTAAGTCTTTGAAATGCGAGCTTCTGTTTGTCACCCCATTCAAAATGCGCGTTCTTGTTCACCAGTCTCTGAATTGGTCGCGCCATTTCAGAAAATCCTCTAATGAACATCCGCATGACCCCAATCGTACCCATGAATTGTCGAACTTCCGAGACGTCTCTCAAGTCTGGCCAACGCATGATTACACCAACTCTGTCCGCGTCAGGTTTTCTACCTTCAAACGAACAGATATGGCCAACCACAGCGAACTCGTCGGCGCAAACCACCGACTTGGTACCAGACAGAGTCGCGCCACAGTAGCCGATTCTGTGCACGACGCGGTTCACATTCTGAAAGTGTTCCCATACGAAGCGACGGATCCCGGGATTTTCTGGAATCGTTTCACAGGTTCCATCGGGTAACAGATACCTGGTTCCTGGTCCTCGAACGGGTACGTCGTCGATATATGGAATAGTAACATGAGGGATTTCGTCTTTCAAAATGAAAGTAACGTCCTCATGGAATATTGGTACTGAGTTGGTCCATCCTTGTGGGAGTTTGACCAACCTCAGTGCACCAAACGGTGACTGGAATGTAGTCAAGTCGCGACTAGCTGGATCGATGTCACGCTGGTCGTAGCCTGAGTACAAATCTAGCGCAGCACCACAGGCGCGACCGGCGAAGTGGTTTGCTAACTCCTCTGTCGCGGGTGGCAACCCTGAATGTGCGATAGTTATTGCATTGAGCGGTTCTAGCGAGTGCACCAGTCTGATACTCTTCCCATCCTTCTTAAGTACAGCGAAGAACTTGCTCCGATAAGAGGAATTGGAAGGTTCGTAGACCTGGGCCGCGATTTTGTCTTTGATGACCTTGCACACTTGATCGAACATGCCGCGAGGTATAGGAATATTCCCTTTGCGATATGCTGTATGGGGAACTGTCGCGATCTTGACAGGAGGAAATATATCCTGTCTCAATGCGCCACGCTCTTCGTCATTGAACGCGAAACTCTGATTATGAAGCATGTAGAAGTGCATGAGCAACTTCCGTTCTTCTGGTAATAAGAAGTCTCCCTTGTGTAGCTTATCCACAATCTCCCTGCGTTCCGCCGTGAATCTACCAGTTGGGGTAAAATCAGGTGGTCGCGGGTTTAGAGTAGGCAGCGTATCCAAAGGATCTCCCACCATTTCTCGAATTATTCGATCGTCCTCAGAACCCATAGTGTACACTGGTCTGACTTTCTGGTCCACAGGTTTGTATTTCTTTCCTGCGAACACAGAGTATTTGTCGCGACTAGAAGAGTCGTCGTCTAGTACACTCCAAGTACCAACAGTCAGTTTTTCCGTTGCCGCGTCTGAGAGTCTTTCAATCATATACGAATGAAATAAAGTCGACGCAGCGACGTCTTTCTTCATTTCCTTGTCCTCTTTCGACGACAAGATATATGCCTCTACTAGCTCAGTTTGGGTAAACTGGCCACTAGAACGCGGCTTTCTTAGATCTTCGAACACTACATTCCCATCTTTTCCCAACGACACAGTCACCGCGACTTCTTCTCCTTGACTCAACCTGGTCAATTCCTCGAAGCTCTTTGAAAATCCCGTTCAGGGTTCGGTTCGTCTGGACTGGTCGTCGGTTTCGACGAACTGTAGGGCTCGGTAGATCCGTCGTTGTTTTTAGTGTTACGCGGCAAGTCGTCTGCACGACGTGGCTGCGTAGCCATTGCACAACGTGTCTTTAAATTGGGATCGCGCATAGTGATTATTTGGCTGCCGTCGGCCGCGTTCTTGATATTGCTTTCTGTCGCGATATCAAACGGTCTGCCGAGCAACACCTTATAAGCTGGACTTTCCAAAATGTGCACCTGCAGGTAGACCAAGATGGTCCCAAACCTGAAGGGTACATTTCTCGCTAATCCCAGTGACTTAGAGATAGATCCATTTGCGCTTTCCATATATATGACGACCTTTGGGTCCCAGCTCAATTGTGCGTCGACGGCTTCTGAGAAAGCCATCGATACAATCTGAGATCCACTGTCTAGGATGCAGTCCGCGTCGAGACGCGCGTTAATCCGTCCGTTTATTGTTCTGAGAGCAGCCGACGAATCACCAACATAGACATGTCTTGGGTTCTCATTAGAGGGTATCGACTCCAAGTACATCTCATATGGATCCGTCGCGACAACTGCGCCAATGGGAATTTCTCCTTCAACTGTGTTATGATAGAACACAGGTTCGGGCAATTCCTTAGCACTGACTAGGTTGTAGCTCAGTTCTCCATCCCAAACGTCTTCAACAACGCGACTAGTTTCTTGAAGCATGGACTTCTGAACCGGTACTCGTTTCTTCGAAGAGTCCTTCAGAATGGAGTCGCGAACAGTCCCCGAAACTGCTAGGAGTTCACCCACAGTGACGTCGACTGACGCGTTTTTCATTTTGTCGTAGACTGCTTCTGCCACAGCCTTCTTTTGAATCGGTGCACGCAACTGGTATTTATCTGGAACGCGCGCTTTTGAAGAATGTACTGGTTCTTGTAGAACGGGCTTGACTTTCTCAAACGGTAGTTCCTTTCTGTTTTCGACGTTGTCGCGCACTGATTCCTCATCATCGTCGCTATCACTAACTTCTTCAATAGTCACAGGTTTTCTCGGTTTCTCTCGTCGCTCAGCTCGTTTATCATGGTCCTCAGAGGGCTTGGCTGAGTTTGTGGGTTTAGCCCCCTTCCTTGAACCATTTAGAAACCCGAGTTGTTATCGTCGCGCTCAGGTTGGCTATTCGCACCACGACGGGTTTGAATGAACTGCTCCTGAGTCTGAGGATAACCACTGTTCATGTTGTTGAAGTAGCCGGCCATGGCGTCGGTCATGGCTTTCTGCATGAATTGGCCCATGGCACTTTCCATTGCATTGCTGGTTGAACCAGATGCAGTTCGTTGAGTCTTTGGCTCAGCGCGACTCTCTGGAGTTGGCCGCGACGACTTCCTCTCATATTGGATGAGTTGACTACGAAGGGAGCGTATCTCATCTGCCACTTCTTCAGGGTAGTCGGACATATCATCATTGTCGCGACTATCGAACTGATCCAAGTAGTAGGAGTCCTGGAAGTTGACGGATTTGCCCTTCTTCTTCCAGTAAGCCTCTACTCGTTGTCCCTGAGTCCCTTCTCCATTTGGTAGGAAACTGTCGTCGAAGAGCCTCCACATCCCTTTGGTGTCGACTTTGAGAAGGTTTTTCTCAATGTGAGACCTCTTGAGCGGGCACTCGTTCGACCAATGACCAGTTTGTCCACAGTAGCGACAATCGTCGTTCCGTGCGGCAGCTCCTCCTTGTGCGCGACTTTCAAAGTGGGGCACAGAAGAGTTGTTGCCTACTGGCCGCGACCGCTGTATGGGCGCTTCGCGAGCAGTCTGTACGAACGTCTTCAGCGCTTCCTGCAACTGAGTCTGTAGCTCTTTTTGGTGTAGAAGAAATGAATCCTTCAAGTTGGAAATCGAGTTTTCCAACTCCTCAACCTTAGCATGGTTGGGTGGACTAGTCTCATAGTCGAAACGAACCTTGGGAGGTCGCGCGATTATGGGAATTTCGTCTTCGTTGCTCAACGTCGACGCCATTTCTTCCGCCATTGTCATTAGTTCTTTCAACTGGATGGGGTCGTCCTGCCGATTGACTCCAGTCGCGGGGACATTAGCGTTCACTATCCCGGCGCGAGTTTGGTAGCGCTTGTTGAATACCTGACTCGTAGCCAAAGCATTTCGCAAGACGGTACTGAACTCAGAGTCCAAAGTACGCATGTAGCGTTCACACGCGACTTTGTTGGTGATAATGGCAGGAGGGACTGACAGTCGCTTGTAGTGACTATACATTTGAAGGCCGAAACGCTTCAAATCTCCCTCATCCGTGATTTTGATTCCACGGTTCTCGCGACAGAGCCTGTCTAGATCTGCCATGGTCCCCGTTTTTCGCTTGGACACCTCAGGGTATCCTTTTAATATTTCGGCCTCGAATTCCGCGACAGTTTTCGTGTCGTCGGAATAGGTATCGAGACCTTCCCATACGTCCATCACTTGCCGCGACGGCAAATAACGGATGTACATGCTTTTTGCCTGTTTGACATCTGTGATGCCACCATCCTCCACGATCTGCGCGCAGTGACGCAAATATGCCTCAATCGACAGAGGATCCTTTTCATCAAGTATAGGTCTACTTGTGTCCCAAGGTTGAGGGATTTTGAACCCAGTCTTTGGAGCCATAGTTGTCGCGACTGAAGTCACAGGGGAAGTAGGGATGTTGTTAGAATTCGTGTTTGTAGCGGTGACGCTACTTGACAATTCTGAGAGGGTTTGTGAGCTAGTCTGAGATCGACTGATTGTCGTCGAACTCGAAGTAGCTGTGTCTAAAGCTGGAAGCTTCGACGTCGAATTCACTCTTTGTTTTCCTTTTGCCTTGGAAGGCAAGGGTGGTAGATACAAAGGTGTTTTATGTCTTGCAGACCTTCGTGGTTTTTCGAAAGGTCCTGAGGTTGAAGCGTTTCCTTCAGTCTCAATCTCCGCTTGGTCCTCGAGAGGTCGCGCAGGAGCTTGGGATCGAAATAAGCTGCTTCGCGGGATAAACCCTTGGTCTCTATCCGACGTCGCGGTAAAGAACCCGGTTTATTGATTTTTAAAGTTTATGAAACTTTAGAAGCCCCTCGCGGTGGGCTCCAGATGAAATGCTGAGGGCGTGCTCACAAGTGAATCTACTATGAAAGTAAACCCAAATATAAACACGTTCACACTCCTCGTAATCAGCTTCTCAGTGTGTGAAAGATGCGAGGGCTTCGGGGTGGACAGAGCACCAGTATCACAACTCTCAATAGACGCAGATTCAATAGTCGCGGAGACGGAGTCGACGACAAGAATATATATATATAGCAAACAATGGTGTCTCAACCAATATCTTCTATACGATCACAACTAACACTAATCCAATCCACAACAACAATATAACAAGTCAGAGCTTAATACGAAGTATTAAGATCCCTTGTAGCGACAGCGTCTAGATGGTGACACAAAACCCAAATATCAAGTCGACGCACTGCCAACCGATACAACCAATATACTGAGTCGACGCACTGCCAACTAGTAAACTCAAAATGTCGAGTCGACGCACTGCCAACTGACACAACCAAAAGTACTGAGTCGACGCACTGCCAACTAGTAAACCAAAATGCCGCGTCGACGCACTGCCAACTAACAGCCAATATCCAATGTCCAAAACCCGAGCACAACTTGTCGACGCACTGCCAAGCAAGAAGTGTGGAACCAAAGTTCTCAAGTCGACGCACTGCCAACTGACCAAAACAACCCGAGCACAACTAGTCGACGCACTGCCAAGCTAGAGGTGTGGAACGATCTCAACAAAGCCCGAAGGCGACGACACTAAATGCCGCGACTATACCAGATGCGGCGAATCCGACTTTCTGATATCTCAACTCAAACTCAAATCACAGTAGCTACAAGTGCTCAGGGAGCAACTCGTCGCGACCGGGCAGGGATGGCAGAACTTCTTAGGGTGGAATCACGCGGCACGCAAATTGTACAAAACAATCTGAAATGAGAGTGATTCACAGTCCGGGAAAAAGCTCCCTAATACAAAGAGACGACGTGCTACTTATACTGTCTACGACGCTGCTTAGTAAAGTCCTGTACAACTGCATAGTAGCTACGCTATCTAAGATCGGTTGCCTTTTAGGGTAATTGAAAAGTTGAACGATCGGACAGGTCCTGAGTGATCAGGACCCCGCCCCATAGTCCATATGATACTTTTGATGTGGGTCAACCCACCGCGTCATACTTTTGGAATACGACGTGCTGGATTGGCCAACGGGTATGTCTTGGCATGTGAGACCAACGTGGGCGCCCCAAGAAGCCGTATGGCTCTAGGCACGCCAGTCGCCTCCCACATGGCTCGGTTCACGGATCTAGCCGTATCGATTTTAGTGTGTTTGAATATGGGCGCGACTCGCCGTGACACTTGGAAGTGTCGCCGCGACGCGTCCACAATGTCCCGTGATCGAATGGATCCTGACATGTGACAAGTCGTCGTCGTGGCATGATCTGAGGAAAACGTCCAACTCAAAACCGGGAGTTGCCGCGACAAGATGGTTTAAGTCTTGTAACGCCAAGTCCTGTCCAGTAGTAGTTCTATTATTGAGAACGTCGCGCATTGCTCAGCCCTTCAGCCCAAGTTCTCATCTGCAGAGAATGACCCTTTTTGAGAAGTTGACGCAACGACATATCCCTTTTTGGGGAATGGTCGCGGTCCAAGCGTTCGTCACTAATGGCCCTGAGCC
The DNA here is from genome assembly GCA_963692855.1 of Mycena citricolor. Taxonomy (NCBI): domain Eukaryota; kingdom Fungi; phylum Basidiomycota; class Agaricomycetes; order Agaricales; family Mycenaceae; genus Mycena; species Mycena citricolor. The sequence continues at coordinate 65,244 of CAVNYO010000014.1, read as the reverse complement.
TGGTGTAGACTCATAAGACCAGTTCCACAGTAGTGGCCTGACTGCCTTGCTATCGTCGACACTATCCACAGTCGTCGACTGGGCAGTAGACCCATAAGTCCTACTGAGCGCAACACTGTTAACCGCGACACGATACACCGAGTGGTTGAAGAGTAAACTCTGTAAAAAGCGCAAAAATACGCCCTTACAGAGCTGGTGCAGAGCGCGTCTGGTAGCCAGCCTATCACCGGGTTCTGTACTTAATTCATTGATGATACGTTCGCATGATTTTTGTACCAATCTATTCTGTGTGCACTCCGATTTTGCTGCCTGCTCTAAGTGTAAGGGGAAACATCATCATCATCATGAATTAGGGCCTCTATGGCTTCTTGATTCTGGTGCATCTCTCCATGTGACATTGGAGATTAGTGACCTGGTCGGATATGAGAAGCTCTCAGATCCTATTGTTGCTCAGACCGCTGATAAGAACACATGTGTTGCCCTTATTGGTCGAGGAACAGCCTTCATCGATCATTACATCACAAGGCATGGGGAAAAGACTATGGTGACTTCTCAGATATATCCAGTGTACCTAGCGCCAGGATTACATGGTCGTCTCATGTCTTTGGGCTCCTTACTCAAAGGAGGATCTCATGTTTGTGGAGACAAATCGCGGATCAGCTTACATTGAGGGAAGTCCCCACTCTCAATCATGGAGTTTAGAACTCTAGGGAAGGACATTGCCTTGTACTTCCTGATGTCAAAGCCAAGTATGGCTGAGACAGTGCGATCCATGTCCACTGTTTACAAGGTGGATTATGAGATCATGCACCAGCAATTTGCACATCTGTCAAAAGATGTTTTACATCAGGCAAAGAAAAATACCAAGGGCTTTCCAGAAGACCTAGTATTTCCCGAGGAAACCCGACCGTGTAAAGGATGCGCACAAGGGAAAATGCACCAACGTGCCTTCCCGCCTTCCGAAAAATGAGCGGAGAATCCACTTGATTTGATCCACTTGGATCTCAAACAATTTCCCACGGTGTCTTATCACAAGTACTGTTACTTCATGAGCTTCTTTGACGAAGCACTCTCCTATGGCTGGACAGTATGCCTTGTGCAGAAATCTGATGCCAAGCAGGCTATGCACAATTTTATTGCCATGGTCAAAAACCAGTTCAATGTCACCATCAAAAAGTGGTATATTGACAATGGGGGAGAATTCATGGGGATGGGAATGGAAGAATTTCTCGCAGAACAAGGAATTCTAGTGGAGAAGGGTGCTCCATATGCTCACCAGCAGAATGGGCATGCCGAGCGCTTCAATTGTACGATCATGGATAAGGCAGAAGCCATGTGCTTCACTGCCTGTCTTCCTAATTCATATTGGGAATTTGCAATAAAGCATGCGACACAGATCTACAACATGACACCTATCAGGCATCTAAAATGGAAAACTCCATTTGAAGCTCTTCACAAGGAAAAACCGGATGTTTCTGAACTCCAAGTCTTTGGTTGTGCTGCATATGTCTTTATCCCTGATAAGAAGCGCGCCAACAAGTTATTGCCCAAATCAGAGCTGATGACCTACTTGGGCATTCCTGATGGTGTGAAAGGATTTTTATTCATGCGCACTAACAATTCCATGTTTGTCGCCACCAAGGCATTGTTCAATGAGGAGTTGTTCCCTTGCTGTCCTGACAGCAATCGACCACCCCACGTTCCTATTGGAGAGGAATTTTCAGAATGTGATGACCCAGTGAATCCACAAGATCCACCACAGGTAGACGGAGAAGATTGGCTATATAGAGATGATCCTTTTCCATTTCCTATGCCATCTGATCTGGCTCCACCACCTCCCGTACAAGGAAATGATGATAGTGACAACAGTCATAATCATCAGGACCCACCGCCAGAGCGTCGGGATGAACCTCAGAGGACTCGTAGAAGTAGAATTCCACAACCAAGTTGGGAAGCTTCACCAGCTCCCAAGCCTCGAAGGTCTTCACGCCAGCGGAATGTGCCTACACGTCCAGGAAACGTCTATGGGGAAAAGCGTACCCCTACAGATATAGTCCATGACATCCAGAACAGCAGAGGATGGAAGCAGTATGTTGGTGAAGATAAGGGTAGCTCCCAATCTCAACCATCAACCGGTGCTGATGCAGGGGTTCCTGGCCCTAGCTCACAACCAGATTCCTCAAACACGGGTGCTTCTGATGATCTAGACAAGGATGCACACATGGAAAAGCTATGCCGGGAAGGGGGAGTAGAGCTCATCACTGTGCTGCTGTCAAAAGCGGTTCCTAATGAGAACCTACCTGATACATCCAAAATTTGCGATTGGACGTTCCGCAATATCAAGTGGTTGCCTTCTGAACAACAGAAAGGTTGGATTGATGCTTGCCACAACGAGTTAGAGGCACTTCATCAGCGCAAGGTCTATTCCCTTGTGGACCGTCCAAAAGGACGGAAGGTTATCAGATGTCGCTGGGTCTTTGACCAAAAATCTGATGGCCAAAAACGTGCCCGCCCAGTTGCCAAGGGTTTCAGTCAAGTCGAAGGTGTTGACTATGATGAAATATTCTCCCCTGTTGTCAGGTATGAGACGTTCCGGTTGGTCATGGCGCTTGCAGTGCTCAATGATTGGCATTGGTCTGGACTCAATGTCAGTAAAGCTTTTCTCTATGGAGAGCTTGACAAAGAAGTCTACATGGAACAACCCGAAGGCTTTGTGGCGAGAGGCCAAGAGCGCAAAGTCATGCGCTTGCACAAGGCAATCTATGGACTCAAAGAAGCTGCTTTAGCATGGTGGAAGGCGCTTACCAAGTCCACAAAAGCCATGGGCTGGATCCGACTGATATTGGATGGCTGGCATGTTCTTCTACAAGGACTCTGATGGCAGCATAGCCGTCATAATAGTCTATGTGGATGATGCACTGTTCTTCTCCAAGAACAAGAAGCTCCTCGCCTTTCTCAAGGCTGAGTTCAACAAGCGATGGGAATGCCACAATTCTGAAGATACTCCAGAGTTCTTGCGCGTACGCCTCAGTAGAGTAGGATCTTCGATCAAGATTGATCAGATTCCTTATCTTGACAAGGTGCTAGAGCGTTTTGGGATGCAGAACGCCAAGTTTGCAGTGACCCCTCTACCGGCTGGATACATTCCAATGCCAAACAAGGATGAAGTCGATCCAGAGCTCAGGAAGAAATTCCAATCAGTTATTGGATCTCTTCTCTTCATCATGCTAGGCACATGTCCTGATATTGCATTTGCTGTGACCAAATTGTCACAATTTGCTGCCAATCCGTCCCAAGACCACCTCCATAAAGCACTGTATATCTGCCGCTATTTGGCTGGTACTAGAAATTATTCACTCATTTTCAATGGTGCAACGGATAGAGGGCTAATTGCATTTAGCAATTCAGACTGGGCTGCTGATCCAATCAAGAGGAGATCTACCACTGGGTTCTTCACGAAATTGGCAGATGGGATCATTTGCTGGCAGTCTAGACTTCAGCGCACTGTTGCGCAGTCTTCGACTGAAGCAGAGTACATGGTGATTTCAGATTGTAGTGGCCAGGTGATGTGGCTGAAGAGCGTCCTTTCGGAACTCCAGTTCAAACTCACCATCCCAGTACCCATTTGCGGTGACAATCAGGGTGCACTCTTCAGTGGCAGCAATGCCTACCGAGACCGCAGGATGAAACATATAGACATCCGCTATCACTACATCCGTGAGTGAGTTGAGGAAGAAGAGGTTGAACTGTTCTTTATTCCGGGCAGTGAGAATCCTGCAGATCTGTTTACCAAGAACTTAGGACGCATCAAGTTCAAGAAGTTCAGGTCCCAACTAGGACTGGAGTTCAAAAACTCGTCCTGAAGAATTGGCCAATGAAGGTTTCACTTGCAAACACTATCACGTGGTTTTTAGCGTGGGGGAGTGTTGGCACAGCGTTGTGGCTGTGGCTGTCAAGGAGTCAACCTTGAAGATACTGAGGACTTACCACAGCCACATCAAATCTGATAGATGGCATCATGGGACATATCATATGACTACATCCTGTATCATATAAAAGGAGGGCTCTATTACCCTTTAATACAAGTCTCTTGACTACTCCCACATAGTGCCCACACTAAGCTCTCACTCACACAGGTGGGTTGCTAGATGCTCTCCCCAGTGCTCAACACACTGGTCATGGGTTGTAGTAGAAACTTCCAAAGCATATGTTGTGCAGCCTCAAATTGATAGAGATAACCCCTCTGAACCACTAACCCAGACCGTGTGATGCTGTGACCCATGATAAGATAACCTTATGTTGAGATAAGATAGGATGATCAATGAAATGATGAAAAAGTGATCAAACTATGACAGAAGCACCTTAAAGTCTGACCTACAGATTCAAGACAAAATGAATGTCTTTGTACAAGTTGTTTTTAAAATGTTATATCCACAATTTTGCTCTCATTTTGGAAACATGCCAAAGGAAATCAGATGTTGTAAGCCTTGTCTAGGAATTACAGCAGCAGATCAAGAGTTCCAAACAGCCCCCATGGTTAAAATCTATCCTATTATGCAATTTAACTGCGAGGTTTCTTTGAGATCCACAGGTGACTTGTTACTGGACTATCAACAGGGTGGTACACCGAAGAATCCGGACCCGCATGCATTGGTGTATCGGTTTGCTACCCCTCCCCAGATGTAAACACTTTCAAACTGGAAATCAGGGAATGAGTGGATCAAACGAACGCAGGTGCAGAGCATGTCAGACTTACAGTAATATTCTTGCATGGAGTGGCCGCATTGCAGTCGAGGAGGACCCCGGGTCGCGTGGTCGTGCCATAGCCCTAATAAATTCGACAGATTTGTCAGAGACTAGAGAGCCGATTCCAGATTGATTCAATACCGATATCCCGTCGAAATGCACGTCGTAAATTTCAAGTTTTCCTGTATCAATTCCGCTGCCCTCCCAGAACACGCTGATGTCTAGAGAGAAGTAGCTCAGTTCTTTTGTTAACTCCGTATTCACAGGTGAGCTTACACAGGGGATATGCAGGCCCGATCTTTGTAACGCAATATCAGCAAAGGATCCAATGGACGAGTGGCAGCAGCCGCGTACGAGTGTGAAATCATGGTAAGTGATGTTCCGGACGAAGCCGATGTTGTCGGGATACGATTTAATCATGATCCCCGCGTCCGAAGTTTCGTTCAACGTCACATTCCGGTACCAGACATTCTGCACAGAGACGTTCGTGTTTCCCGCCCCGAACGAGCCGATGTTGCATCCAGCGGTGTGGATGCATATCAGGTTCTCCGCGCGGAATCCCTGTTGTGAGAAATGAAGAGGGGCGCGCATGGATGAGAAGGCAGGGAGCAACTCACATTTGTAGGTGTTTTGACAGTCACACACTGGAAGTCGTCAATTCAAACAACACGCCGTCTGAGCTGGTCTCTTCCGCATACCTCGTCGCCATTCTCGACAATCACGTCATGCACATAGCTGAACAGAGGCCGGTTGAGCAAGATTCGGCGACGGAAAATATTCTCGCACTTGTTGTTTCCGCTCATGTCGAACCCATCCGTTTCACCTGCCACGCGCGTTCAATAAAAAAAAACCGCATTGCCACTTGACGATAGCGGACTGACCAACATGAGTGGCTCTGATCGTCATGTCATGTGCCAAGTTGCTGGCCGCGGATGATCAGGGGTCTGTCCAAGAGCGGATCACAAGCGTGAGCCTACTTGTTTCCGATGATGGTGACATGGAACATCGGCGCGTCATACAAGGTGATCTCAGTGATCTCAATGCTGGTTTCCGCGGTTGGTTAGCACATCAGCGCACAAGAATCGCGTCGTCTATTCGGGACGCACTTGTTGCAAGTTTGGAACCGGACCAATCGAGGGCGGTTGGGAAAGAGACTCAGCTGCCGTCGACCCCGATCAGAGCTGCCTCGAATCAAGAATGAGAAACCTACATCATTGTTTTCTCGGTACCGGTACCCGTTCCCGAAAATCGCACCCGGGCCGTCGAACAGAATGTTGTCGCAGTTCTAAAGCCGTCCGAGGTTGAACCGCGTTCCCGTCGATCTACGGCGTGCGTGCGCACCTGCCACTGGAGCATCGTCCCACCGATCCCACCCAGAGTCGTATTGAACGGCAAATACAAGTTGCCGACGAGGTGGAAATTCCAGTGGGTCGCGTGGTTGAACAGAACCATGGTCGTCAGCCGGAAATCTCCGCTGGGCACGAGCAGCTGGACGTCCGTGGCGACAGTGCTGTTCACGCTCGGGATGACGCAGTTTTGCCATGCGGCGGTCAGTGCGGGGCCGATGTCGGTGACGTTGTCCGCGACCGCGCCGTAGTCGAGCACATTGCACTCGATTACGGCTTGGGTCTGAGTGGGAAATGTTGCGAGGAGGAGGGCGGTGGAAATGAGAGATTGTACCAGCATCGTAGGCAGTGTCCCTTCTGAAAGAGACATCGTGTTTATAAACTGCCAGTCTCACTCCACAGGATATCGATAGAAGATTCAATACTAAAATACATCTTCGCGATGCTCAATGGACGTCATGTGAGCAAACTGGTATTACCGTCAGCTCTGTTTCAGCCAAATTGGAAGTCGTGAGTGGCGGTATGAAACCCACCGGCCCGCGCAATGTCACGTGTTCCGCTGAGCCTCTATCTGGCAGAAGCACTGTGTTTCGCGATATGAAATCATGGTGTGATTTTCCGGCAGTCCTTGCCAGAAGCACGGAAACACATCCGGGGCCGTGCGATGGGGAAGGTATAAAAGACATATAGCTAAAGACGCAGCACCGGGAAATAGGAGAGCGGAGCGATCAAGCCGTTTCGGGAGTTAGCGACTCGTGACGAGACAAGTTGAAGAGACGATGCTAAGAATGTTAAAGCCGAGACATCACAGAGGATTGCGAGAAAATGATACTGCGAGGAAGATCAAATGCCTACTCATTCGAAAGTGGTAGGGCGGATGGACATGATGTGCAGTACATCCCAGCAAATGTCTGGATTAGCTGAAAGATGCAGCGATCGTGATTCCATGCGACCTGTAATCCAGAAGCAGAAGGTACCGGCCTTCTTAGCGGAATAATGATGTAGGTACAATCTCGACAGGCTTAATCCAGAGTGTTTGCCTGTTGTCAGACGCCCTTAAACACAACCACGAGCGGAGCACGAGCTCTCAGGCAATGTAACAGATTCAATCGTCTGATTTGTTATTCAGAACAACCGGAAATTGCTGGCTCTATCTCCGGCACCGTTAAATCTGGGACATGTGAGGTGTAGTGAGAAGTTTCTCGCGGTTTCTCGCGGATATCTTGGCAGGTGGTTCAATTTGGCTAAGTCACATGACCTGGAACGATCATCCCGTGGCCAATGTACCTCATCCATCATTTTGAGTGGCGCCGACGTTCTTGCGGTGTCGAAAATACTTAAAGCTCAGGTCAGGAAGATCACTCCTCCCTCGCTGAGGAATCAATTTAAAAACTTCAATTCTCTTTGTACCAGAAGCCATTTACAGTCAGGATCTCGAGCGAGATCATGATTTTTCAATCATATCTTTCCCGATGAGTTCGATCTGTGCGACAAGACACAGGGTGCGTTGTGACAGAGAGAGAAGACATGCCGGGCGGGCCAGCGGGCCGGTGGTTCCACGTCTGTCACGTGATGTTAACTGTAAAGTAGCATCACAGACCATGATCTACATCATCTAGGTCATACTTGTAATCACAGCGGACAGATTGAATCATGACTTAATTTTGGAGTCGACAAAAAAAACCCTGCCTGATCGCGCAAGAGATAATTTTAAACATACAGTATACCAATCCAAACGAGTTTAGATTCCACTAGATCTTACCGCCGGCATCTAAGCATAGGTGATAGATCTGTTGGGAGCTAAGCAAGGATTGCTTCGCTCAAACCGTTGTCTGACACTCCTGTTTATGACACAAACGATACAGTGTTTTTACCGACTTCACGACAAGTAATTCTTCATACTTGCGCGTCAGATTGAATTAGTAAGACCCAAGACTTTGTTCTCGATCCTATTTGCTTGATACTTGGGACCGGCCCATGCGTTCAATCGCGAGTTCGATCGAATCACTGAATCTCTCGAGTCCCAAACCACAGGGTCTAGTATATTTCCTTGGTGACCGTCTCTCCGACTCACTGGTCAGAGCGGAATCTGATTCCATGGCTGCGAGATACCATCTAGCGATTCGCGATTCGTGTCGCTCTCCGTCGCGCAATATTATGTTCGAATGACCGGGCGTCTGAGGTTCGCCGACACGCGCCAGCAGATCCAGCTGATGCAAAAGAATCGAACAGCATTAGTCATGGCGCAGGACCCATCACCGTCCGTGTGCGCGTGCAACAGACACCGCGGTCGCAGTGCGCTGATGGAGTGATAGCACGACAGCACCGCTGTACTGACTGCGGGAGATCTGGATCCGGTCCGTAGTTCGCGGTGCAGCGTGGGCCATGAGCGGTCCCAGAGCGGTCTCAAATACTAGGCCCACTCCGATAGACAGGCCCAAGTGCTATTCATTGGTCGCGGGAAGACAGGAGGCAGGCCAAGCCCACCCTACATCCACGATTGTTCGAATATCACACAAACGGATTGAGAAACGAGGTCTGATAGACATCGGCGAGTTTGAGGATGCCGCGCGGCTGCAGTAGTGCTTTCCAGATCACAGATTGAGAAGTCGGCCAGTGCAAGCCTTGCGGCCTAAAGAGCAGCTGTTCTGTTCGGGAGCTGGGCATGAGCTGGACATGGGTTTTGATTCATGAGTGTGATTGGACAGTTAAGATGTCCAGTGGACAGCGAGTGTGAAACCGGATAGTCGGCGAACATTCGGGAGAAAGCTCGCAGCTGGGCAGGCAGCCCGTGCTCCTAGCAGTAGTAGTAAGCTATTGCATGCCGTGAACGGCGCCCGAGCCAGAGCCAGAGCCAGAGCCAAGACTCTCGAACGCCTTCTCAGCGTTGATTACCTTGAAGTTTCGGGCGGACTCACTAGTGTTCCTACTGTTCGATGGAATCTGCGCGCGACAAGAGCAAGAGAGAATCTGGACCTCCACCAAAAAGGACACCGGGGTACGTTTCAGAACGGATCAATTCGATCGGCAGGACCCGAACGACAACGCTGCATGTTGTAAAACAGAGGGAAGCGAAGATTCAGCATCTTGTAACAGGGCGCATCGTCTCGCACTGACATTCATTCAATTTGAGAAACAGGATTCTCATTCGATCCTGAATTCATCAGCCACAATTTCGAATGTCGATACTGGACCAGGGAAAACAGGGGAGATCCAACTAAGCGAGTAAATAAGTCACGTAAACCAAACTTGCGTCATCATTCGAATTTGCTGATATCCTAGCCGAAGCCCGAACTAACACCCGTAAAACTCATTTTGCGCACTAAGATAGTATTGTGTCGGTGCCGCAACATTCTGGCATTCCGACATTTGACTGGACCTACAACTCCGCAATTCAACAGAAGCTGTGAGCTGCCAATCAGAAATCAAACCGCATTCAAAGTAGGCAAGTTCCCGAAAACGGATTGACAGCTGGACGGCTGTAATTTGTTGCGTGCGCACAAAAAAGAGGTCATAGGGCAGGGACGGCAACTATCTCTTGAAGATGGGATGATGGGAGTAACTCGGGAAGCAGCCGTGTTCACCTTGGCTGACAGCACGGTCGGAGATTCCGGACATGTCTCCGTGACGCTTCGCACAAATGGGAGGACCCTGAGCTGTCTGAAACTCGAGGGCGAACGAATCCAACCGTACCTATCAGTCTTCAGATGTTTCGATTCGGCTGATTAAAATAAACGCGGACGTGGCTGCCTGTTTCCCGGATCGGCAACTCATCCTGCAGCCGCGTCTGGGCAAGTGGAGCTGTGATGCAGAATCTTGATTTCCCATGTATCAGATTGCGGGCTGCATCCGTGAATAGAACTCTCGATACATACGTTTGGCACGGTCAGCACTTGGCACTTCCAAATGCCAAACGCTGACACGCAACGCGAGAAAGCATGCCACATTGCGGGCGCAAATCAGGTCCAGCTGTGCTGGCGCGGCACGAGACGAAGATAGACTTGGATTCCTACACCGTAGAAAGCACAACAAAAACTGATGCAAAGAGTTTCATATTCAAAAACGTGGGTCGTGTACAGTGCGAGACAGAAACGTTCGGCAATTACAGAGAGGAGAGCGTATGAGTATGGTACATTCGGACTGACTGAATCTGGCCGCCCCAGTCCGTGAAAATGGCGCGTTGCGTGAGAAGGTTTTAGCGCACCTCGGAAGCCGCGAGACAGCGACTGTCGTTTGTGTTGGGTTGCTTATCCTACAGTGGCATCAGAGACGCTGTCCCAGCGACAGAAATGGACATACTGAAAGGGCAGTTCGGGCTACACGGAGCGTCAGCGGCCGGCAGCGTCCAAACAAAGAGTATGACGCACGCGTGTCCTCCACCGCGCCAGCCACAATGGGCGCACTGCGGACCGTTGCTGCCCATTCCCGCAACGGGAAGGTTGGTGGTTGTCGTCACTGACTTCGACCCTCGCGAGAAAGTGGCTGACTTGCAGACGCCGGAGGCTGAGGAGGTGCACATGGATGGTAGATGAGTAGTAGGAGTGTGTCGAGTGAGGGTAAGGTGCAGTCGCTGTCGGATGGATGGTTCGTGCGGGTCTTTATACAATTTTGCGCGCGTGTGCAGAGAAAATGTTCCGCAAAAGCCGGGCAGACATCGTTGACGGAGATATCCTTAGACCAATGACGAAGATAAGATTCTAGTCCGAATCGGGCGAACAGCATCGGACTGGTCTGTGGCTTGAGGACGCGAAAAGACCAAGCCCTTCTCGGATGGACGGACGTTCTGGAACGATTGCATCACTTGGACGCCAAAGTTTAGCGCTGGAGACGCTTGTTGATGTCCCCAACCCTGGGCGGTACTTTCTTGAAAGGAGATGGTGGATGAAGGTCACAGGAACAGCCACGCTCTGGCAAATGAAGAAGAAGGAAGAGAAGAGGCGTATAGAATTCATCAAGATCATCACCTGAAGATGATCAGAGCAATCACACGATTAGTCATTTCCTGCGCACCGGCGCCCTGTGCCGAGGTGCCGGTACAGCAGCTAAGATATCTACGGCATTTGCTGTGCCTGTTGGGAATGACGTTTGGGAGTGAGCTGATTTCTTGCATGACAGAGAGAGTTCATCAGAGATGCATTGAGAGCAAGAGACAGGACAGGACAAATATAATTGATCAATCCGTCTACAGTACTTTGTTCGGCCGCAGTCGACATCAACTCTCAAGTGACTGACTGCTTTCTCACTGCACTCCTTCACATCTATCCACCAGCTACGTACATGGCTACCGAAGAGCCCTGCGCTAGCGCACATTTTGCCAGTGTTAAGATCATATAGGCTCATGCTCCAACTCAGTCTTCGGTTCACGACGGCGAACTGCTGGCTATAACTGCGCCGCCACCGGTAGGTAGGACACAAGTTCTCTTCTCTTGCTCTCTCTCACCACGTCCCTGCGGATCTGCCTGGTCAGTGGCCTTCATCCGGCGTTTCAAAGAAGTCGAAGGACATCTCGAAACTTGTGGACGTTCCTTGTCCCACATGCGTCCTGAGGGCGGGCTTGTGCTGCCTCCGGAACTGACAGATCGAATCGTCGACTTTCTATGGCAGAGCAAACCCGACCTGTTTCAATGCTCGCTGGTCTGCAGACAGTGGGTGGCGACCAGTCGTAAGCATTTGTTTGAATGCTTCATTGTTAAGACGAGCGGGGCCTTCTCGAGCCTGCTACATTCGGTTCTTCGAGATCACACTCGGGTACTTGACTTCCGACTGTGGCCGTCCAACTCCCACCCGACAGCATCAACCTTCCTCCCGTCGCTCTCTCTCCTGCGCGGTCTCACTGTGCTTGTCCTGGGATCCTTTCCTCCGGACCACGACGACCTTCCAATCCTTCCCCATGTGCGATGTCTTTCTCTACAGCACACGAAATTCGTGTCCGCCGCCCAATTTGCGCGACTGATCTCCCGGCTCCCGGACGTGTCCGAGCTGAAGCTTGCTTCGGTGACGTGGGGAGACGCATCGGACGGCAGATATCCTCTTGCCGCATTCGAGGCGCCTCTGGAGCATCTGTCTGTTCGTGGGTTCCAGACAAACCCCGATGTACTTACCTGGCTCAGGGCGGGGGCGGATGCGCCACAGACACAGGGCCTTTCCCTTCATGTCCCATCCGCTACACGGCCGGCGATGATGCCCGTCTTCGCCAAGTTTATTACGGGTCTGAACGGGATTCTGCAGGATCTGCACTTGGATGTTTACCCGTGCCCGTCGCTGGAAGGTATCCCTCTTTTTCCGGCGTTACTGGGTCCGGTCTCATTTATAGTTTCATTGACGTCTTCGCACAGATAATCTCCGACTCTTGGGGCTCGACACTTTGGCCAGCCTGCGGCGTTTTCGGATCGGCCACGGGATTTACTTCTACTGGATCACGTCTCACTATCGCCTCTTGCGACCCGTCCTAGGTCTGCATTCGATGCTCTCCAGCTTGATATGTCTTGAAGAAATCGTCTTCGATGTGGACTTGATGCCCACGGTGAACTATACACTTTCACCACAAGACGGCAATGAATTCCGGCTCAGGGATCTGGTCCTGCAAACACGCACTATTCCGAGCGTTCGCTTCCAAATTCTCACGCGGGATGCCGCCTCCGCGACAGCACTCGTCCGATTCCAGGATGTTCTGCATCAAGAGGGCATTTTCTACGAGACTTCTGTCACCTGTGATTACGAGAGAAACGTCGAGTACAAGGTGTTTCCGTCGCATTGAATCGTGTTCTCCTGCGATTGGTATTCAATCCGTGCTCGGTAGACTATCGCATCCACCCCCCGGATATCCTAGTGCAATGGCGCGGCCCCTGGTCGCAAAAAGTTGACGCCTCATCGCAGGACTGGTTGTCCTGATTCGAGTCGCTTCGCTCGTATTCGATGGCAGTGTTTACGTCCAATCCTTTGGCCCCGTCGCACCAGCCGAAGAAGTCACAGCCTGCGCGACGAAGACTCGCTGCCGTGCTGAAACAGCGGAGAATCGAGATGCGGCGGTGTATGAAGGTGAAAGTCTGCATCGCGCAGGGATGGGATTTCGAGGCATAATTACTGAGGCTGAAAGACGTCATGGATACCAGGCAGAAACGGCTAATTCGATTTAGTGTCGGTACGGTCGTGTGAGAGAAAATGCATATTTATCAACTAGATAAGATGGCAGGCCGTGCTCACTTCCACCTGCGTTCTGCAAGCTATTTGTGACGCCCTTTGCTGCGGGTATATCCACTGGATGGAGAAGCCTGATTCAGGAGTCAAAACCGGCATCTTGAGGCAAAGGTAAGAAGACTCACCGAGTCTGTTCTAACTCGGTCGTAACCAGACGTAGAGCTTTGTCTCCCCCCTACGTCTGGTTACGACCTTTGTCTCCCCCCTGCATTGCAATCTTCCGGATCTTCTGCAGCACATCCGTGGTCTTCTCGTGAACGCGCTTGAGTTCCAAACATTCCAGCGTGGTGATAACCCCCTCCCGGCGGTCTTCGAGGAATCGGATGAAGCCATGACCGAGGGAGAATCCATTCAGCATCAGCGTTACAAAAGATGGAAGTAGTGCTCGGTCGATGTCATTATAATCAAGCAAGTCGTCGAACAGCGCATCACTCCCTGAACTGTCAGCCGCACGATCGAGGCAGAGATGCATGAGCCAGGGCACAAGCTTGAGCAGCGCAGTCAGTCGATCATAAACTATATCTTTGCCTGAAAGCACGAGCCCACGAGCCACAAGCGTCTCCAGTTGGCGCGGCCCCGACTTCTCGATCATCACGAGGAGCGCCCTTGTCTCAGCCCCCAGAGTTCCCGCGCGTATATCAAGCTGTCTCAACGAAGGAAAGCTCATTCGAGCGGGAAAGATCTGTGAACTTAGCACAAGCACGCGAAGGTGAGTGTGGGTCGTGAAAGTATCACCGTTGGCCTGAGAGATAGACCAGATGGAATCTGCGTCTTGATCGAGGATTGATTCGGCACGTCTCGCAACAGACAATGCGTCGAAACCCCCGCCAGGATAGAGAGGGCCGTGGTAAGTGGTGATTTGCGCCCAGGGTAGCAAAAACAGGAAATTCCCATCGACCCCGTACGTCAGCTCCAAGTCGGTCAAGAGCGGTGCGACGGAGAAAGTGGCGTTCCCCGACAAGGCTGGCGGCGGGCGGCGGGTGGGATGGACATTCAGTCGCAACCTCCACAGAAGCGGGAGCGCAAGAGGTTCCGCGAAAAGAGGCTCGTTAAACATGGCCATCGGCATGTCGATATGCACTGTCTCCCAACGCGCACGGTGATTGCCCATCAACAGCAGTACGGTGTCGCATTCGTGCAGCTGACTGTTGCCGCACTGCAGCTCGATGGATAGGCCCTGCCTGCCGCTCCGCTCAATACAGAGCTCCAACAAGGCCATTGCATTGTGTTTGTTCTTGGGCGGCAGTGGGACGTCATCTTTATATGTGTACGAGATGGTCGTCCACAAGGCAGGGGTGGCAATGGCCCACCTTGCGCCAGTAGCTGCTGGGTTTTGCTATAGCCCATCTGCCCTTTTCCATATCCAGCCCACTGGCGTCCCTTGCATCGTGGGGCGCATAGGCTGCGAAGATTAGGGACAGCGCCTCTTCGGGAAGGCACCGGATCGGGGCAAGCGTCGCGCGGCAAAGAGTGAGGTGCTTTGAGATCCGTCGCTCGTCCTTCTCGAGAAACATCAGATCTGCCTTGATCTCATTGATCTTGTGCATGAGCTTCGTTCTCTCCGTTTCTGCCATGTCCACCCTCGCTTGAATCTGGGTGACTTGGGTATTTGAAAGGTGGCAACTGCCGTGAAGGATGGAGTACGTCGCATTAGAAAGCCCAAAATGGGACCTCAGCTGGCTGAGGGATGCATTGGCGTACAGGGCAAGTTGTTCAAAGAAGAGATCCTTTGTTATCGTTCAGTGACGGGGCTTGCGTGGAAGAGGATTGTGGCAGTGTCGTGTGATTAACAGCTAAGGCACATCTGCATATCAAATTGCGCGCAACGTTCCTGCCGTGTCGCAAGTGACGTTTCCGTGTACTCGCTCGTCTCAAGGGTTCCACAACTTGGAGTTGTCAGACGTCCGGGAAACGATCTTCTGCAGCGGCTACTCACGCAGCGGGTATTCGATTGCAAGACCATCATACATCGCAGTCCTCTAAAAGTATGACGTCCAATCCTGCTGAGTCCCGAAATAGAGAGACTGTAGACGTTATCAACAGAGACATAGAATTCAGAGGTTGGACATACCACTTCGACGGCATCTGCACCCAGCCCCGCACTCGAATCAAACGTGCCGGAAGTGGTCTGGTAGCCAGCCCGAGCAGCGGTCGTGTCACCGGTGAATGTGAGGATGTTTCGGGACGGGGACCACATGAAAGATGCCGGAGTGTAGACTGGATTAGTTGTTACTGGGGATTGGATCGGACTAGACGAGTTACTTCACCTCCCGTGCTTCCAGGATTGACCCATTGCACTCCAATCTGACCAGTTGTCTCATCAACAGTAAACTGTCCCAGTGCACACTCAGACCATGAAAATCGAGTGGATAGCAGGACGCACGATATAAGTCTCGTAGAGATTGAGGTAGGGAGGTGCGCCCGACGAAGCTTTCGGGACTCTCAGCCTGTGTCAAAAAGACAGCACTTGCGACTCACTAACGACGCCAGAAACAACCACAGTAACCCATGTCCCCAGGCCCGATCCAAGAGTCAATCCGTTGCTCATTCCGATCCCGTTCAAAAAATAACCGGGGTCATCCTAGTCCATGTATCTTTAGGTGAATCACCGCCATGGTCCGAAAGAAACGATGTACCGCAAGATAAATGCCCACCGGGTCCCCGGGATGGGCCGGCGTGACGAAAGAGTACTCGCCCGCATACGTCGACCGCCTTCCCGGCTGCGGCTGCGGCTGGATGGGAGGGAGAGACGAGGTGATCTCCGCAGCCGGGAGCGAAAAGTACCCGAGGAAAGTACCTGTGGCGTCGAAAAGCCCTAAATAGCCGGTCTGTGTCGTTGCCGGCCTTGAGATGGGAAAAGCGAGACCAGACGGTGCGGCGCGCGGTACGGCTGAGCAGAGGCGCATAAATTTGGACTCCAATGCAAGAAACCAGGCAGGAACGCACGAAAGCTTTTCTCCCCGCCTAGGCCATACATCCTGCGCGGTTTGGCAAGTTGCTCTCCCGCTGCGATGCGCTCTGCATTTGAGCGCGTGTGCGGGGGCTTGAACCCTAATCCATTAACTGCCGTGAGCAGAGGAAGGAGCGACAGCCAGAACCAGAGAAGGTGCATATCCTGGAAGAGAAAAGAGTGAAAACAAAGAGATTTGCAGCGAGGACATTGTGATTCAGGAGTTCAAATGCTCAGGCACGGTGTCAAGGTGAAGATTAATTGCTTGTGAAGATTGCGCACTTGCACGAGAGTGAGTCTGTCACATCAAGTGCGTTGATGCCGTCAAGCGCGGTCACGTGCAGTTGCCTGTTATCCGACTCCGCGCGTCTCAGAATTGCAAACTGTTGATTGGCGCAGAGCGTGAAGTCAGCACCAGATCGTCATCTTTGGGGATGGGTGGTACTCATGTGTTCAGCGAGTGCATCCCATGACTTCCCAATGGTCATGTGGCGGATGTGCGTCATGCCGATGACTTGAGCCCGGCCGCTCAACAAGCGCAACGATGTATAGATGGGCTTGATACGATACCGGGTGGAAAGTGAGAGGCATCTCGGTTGGTCGGTCATCGCTCAAGGCAGCCAGGTAAGCGCATTACATCACTACTACTGCGGAGATCTGGGAAACTCAAATGCACCAGAGTATAGGCGTGGATCCGGTTGGCGCCGCTTGAAATAGCATCCTAGCAATCTGTGGATTGCCCACACGTCCTCTCCATGGGATCCCTTCCGTTGGCCCCTCCACCTCTCCCACCTCACGCGCAAACTTCGCTTCCCCCAGAACTCACCGACCACATCCTCGACTTCCTTTGGCAGAGTAGACCCGACCTCCGCAGCTGTGCCCTCGTATGTCGACGATGGGTCCCAACCAGCCAAAGACATCTCTTCAAATCGTTCACCGTGCGCATGAACGAGGAACATCTCTGTCTTCTGCTCTCTGTCCTCAAAATCCACACTCAGGCGCTGAATCTGCGAAACTGGGCCTCTGGATCCCATCATCTGAACGCGGCGTTCCTGTGCTCCCTTCCTTCGCTCCACCGGCTGACCGAGCTGACTCTGGGGCCCGTGCCACCACGCAGCAACGATATGCCGTGCCTCCCACGGCTGCAGAAGCTCTCCCTGCAGCGCACAAAGTTCGCCGCTGCTTCTCACTTTGCTCAGCT
Source organism: Mycena citricolor (assembly GCA_963692855.1). NCBI lineage: Eukaryota > Fungi > Basidiomycota > Agaricomycetes > Agaricales > Mycenaceae > Mycena > Mycena citricolor. The sequence continues at coordinate 47,804 of CAVNYO010000014.1, read as the reverse complement.
GATCGCCCTGCTTCCGAAATTGTCCGATCTGGAGCTTGACGGCGTAACGTGGGGAGACGCCCTGCAAGGCGCCTATCCAGAGGTCACACTCAGGGAGCCACTGGAGCATCTGTCCATCCGGGGGTTCGAATCCAAGGCTGGCGTCCTTCTCTGGCTCAAGGCTGGCCAGGAGAAGGCTCCCCGCACCAGACGACTCTCGCTCCACATCCCAAACATAGTGACGCCGCATGTCATGCCGATCTTCGCTGCATTTTTAGCAGGCTTGAACGGTGTGCTGCAGGACTTGCATCTGGACGTGCACCCATGCTCGTCATTGGAAGGTAGGAGCATAGTTTTCTCGCTCCCATCATCTGAATCCCGACATATGGTTTCCAGAGAATATCTGCCTTCTCAAATTACAGACTCTAAGCTCTCTACGGCGATTCAGGATCGGCCACGGAATCTACTTCCACGCGCCAACATCGACATATCGACTCTTCCGTCCTGTTCTCGATCTTCCGCCTTCCCTCCTCTCCCGTTCTCCTGAGCTGGACGAGGTTGTGCTTGACGTTGACATCCTACCCTCATTCCAGATTTGTCAATGCGCTGAGTGCTCCTCGCCGCTACTCAAGGAATTCGTAGACAAAATGCAACAGGGAAAGAGCCCGGGACCTCGTGTCGTCTTTCGCGTCCTTTGTCGGGACACAGAACATGCAAGCTTGATTCGATTCCGGAACCGGCTTGAGCAGGAAGCGGTCAAGTTGGGCGCAGGGGTTTCTTGTCAGGATGAAAGTGATCAGTGATGAATGTAGTCTCGACCACTGCCCACCTCTCCTCCGAACTCGACATCCGTCGGAACATTCAGCGAGAGATGCATTGTAGTGTACAGTGATGCTAGTAAACTTCTAAGTAGCAAGCATATTGTCGGTCGTCGTGCATAGATCATGTGCGTCAGACTGCTAAATGAGATTTCAACAGATCAGTCCTTGGTCCCTTCCTCCTTAGTCCCTTCCTCACGGACCAAACCATCCTCCGCCGCAGAGAACGCAGAAACAAGAGGCGTACTGGTCCCACTGGCATGCCGTGGGGTTCGATCTCCGTCCTCCGCAAATCTGACCGATCTCGCCGGCGATGCATCCCGTGACGGCCGCCCGCTCTGCAATCTCAGGCTATCGAGCCTCGACCGTCGACCCATCCTGCCCCCATACGCAAAGTCTCGCGAAGACACACGCGAGGCAAGGGCTGCGAGTTCGGATTCAGATGGCGCGGATTGATTCTCCGGTCGAACGTTGGACGGTCCAGCGACAGGAGGCGACGCGCTGTCCTCTTGCAACTCCTGATGATGCTGCCCTTGCCGATGCTCTCGTACAAACTGCTGCGCTCGCCCGACGATACCCTTCCTGGTTGCTGCATTCGCAGTCGCAGACCCGCGTCGTCGCGGAATCGGTCGTATCTTCGAAGATCGCCCGCTCCGCTTGCGCTTGTCCCCTCGCTCAGACGATGGGCTCGTTCCCCTCTCGTCGTGCTCTGAAGCCCAACCCTCGTCTTCGTCATCACCTTGCTCGAAGGAGACCGTGGGCTCATGCAGCAGATGTCGAGAGCGTGGTGAAAGGGACATCCTCTCCTCGGCAGCTTTGACCAAGTCATCGAAATCCTCCTCCAAAGCCTTGGGCACGGTCTTGATCTTGTGCACCAACCCACGTACAACCTCCTCTGTTCCTTTATACGCCGAGGATACATCTTGCCCATTCACGTTTCTGATGACTTCAACCTCAACCTATAATCCCGAGTGAGGACGAGCGAAGGAAATGAAAGCATGAAACGCACCTCCTCGCCCGGCCCTGCTCTCCTTTCTATGACTTTATGCGGTCCTTGCTGCCACTCGTATACCGTTGCTTCTCCATCAGGTGGGCTTTCGGCCCCGTTTTCCACCGGCTTCTCTTCCTGAGACCCTTGCCGGGTGCCCACAGCTGTCGGGCTCTCGCTAGTGATGATATCAATGTCCTCCAACGGCCTGCCATCCAGCGTTTCTCCCTCTCCCTTCTCTCTCTCCAAGCCCATTTCCAGATCACCCACACGCCGCTCTCCGTCACGGTTGACGATGACTTCTCCTTGCTCCGCGTGTCTCACATGGTCCATCCAATCCGGCCGCTGCGCTGCCGTCGTCGTCGTATGCCTCGACCAGGTTCGCGAAACAGAGTGGACGCGCTTGCCGAGCGAGAAGCCAGGGATCGACAAGCCATGCACAGCGATGCTGACAAGCACCATGAATGCACAGATTGGCTGGATTGTCTTCGCGAGCAGCTCCACCTGTCTGTCGGTGTGCACCTGCGGACTCGCTTCCAGCACCTCCGTAGCAAGTGTCGAGATGAAGACTGCCCCCACTCCAATCGGCCCGAAATGACCACTGAAGATAGCCTCGCGCGACGTTTTGATATCCGGGATCCATCGGTACATCGCCACCATGATAGGCAGCCGACGCAGAACCATGACGCAGATGGCGATGACGACCAGCCGCCAGACTTGCAGCGTGGTGCCCGAGGGATCGCTGAAGGAGGAGAAAGGCATCCAGGCCCCCACGTAGATGAAAGCAGCACAGTTGAACAGCAGATCGATCACAGAGGAGAAGACGGACTCCTCCGTCTGCCTGTTGAAGAAACCGTCCCAGGCAAAGGCCGTTCCGCATGCGAAGGCACTGAGCAGATCGTCTGAACCGAGCAGGGTCGTTGTGCCGATCGTGAGTAGCGCGAGCGATACGTATTGCGCGACGTAGGAATGTCGGTCAATAAGAGAAACGCGTTCAGAAAACTTCATGAGATGTCGGAATCCGATCCCGATGAAGGAACCAATCACGACTCCCAGAATGATCTGGTCTGTCAGAACGTAAGCTGGGACTCCATGACCGGCGATCGAGAAACGTACAGAGCCACAATTTGAGGAACCAGTCGCCAACGGCGGTACTGGTCGAGTTATCAAGGATGAGGTACAACGCCAAGTACAAGAACGGGAACGCAGCACCATCATTGCACCCGCTTTCCGCCGCCAAGAGATGCCGTATATGTGTCGGCACATGCTTGTCCGCCCACTTGCCACCGACGACCGCAGCAGCAAGAATCGGGTCCGTCGGCGTCAGGCACGCGGCGACGGCAAGCGAGGAGAGGAAGTTGAGGCCCGGGATGAGCCAGTAGATGAAGGCCGCGGAAACGAACCAGCCCCAAGTCATCACAGGCCCCAGCAGGAAGAAGAGGCTCCGCCAGTGTTTTCGCATGTACGCTTTCGGAAGCTCGACACCGATGGCGAACACTCCGATGGCGAGGACCACACGGGTCAGCTCCAGAGTTATCGTATTGACCGTGCCGGCTACATTTCCGTGAGTAGTGATAGTGATTGTCGATGTCGATGTCGAGAGGAGAAGGCAGGACACGGTAGAGAGTGGATCTGTTAGCAAGGGCGGACAAAGAACAGCTTAGAGGAGCACGTACGGTCATCGCCGGCCCAGCCTCGGGGATTGAATATATTCGCTCCATACGGCCCCACAATGACACCGAAAATGAATGCCCAGCAGGCTTCACCGACGTAGAGTCGCTCACGGAGGAGCAGGGAGAACATCCCGAACTGAAAGACACGAGATGGGCATGGCAGATATAAGGAGTATGTAAACCATTACTCACGATGACGACGAATCCCCCCAAGGCGGCATACGCGACATGGGGCACGGTCACGTCGATCTGCACACCGACACATGTCAGACGCGGTCACGAAGAGGAAGTGGAACGACGCACGGGATTGAAATGGAGCATTTCCTCTCCTGGTCGAGGTCGTGATTACCCCGGAGGCGAATGGCTAAAATCGCGCAGGGTGATTGGGCGCGTCCGGCAGAAAGCGTGGTGATGCGTTGCTGGATCCAGACCGTCGGTTGTAGGCGTGAACTGTGGAGCGGCGGGAGGCGCACGCCTGCGGATACAGTGGCGGGAGAAGACAAAAAGGGAGGAGAGGCTCCGCTGACCAAGGCTAATGACGATCGCCACGGATGTAGCACTTCTTGGCTGCCGAGATATCGATGCTCCACGCCGCCCTAATTCGAAAAAGTTGCCGCCCCTTTTTCTTTGAAGAGCGTCTCTGTTTGTGGTCCAGCCAAGCGCACTTTTGTTTTTATATGCGCACTGGTACGTGCCTGCCATGAACAACGAGGCGGAGCTCGGATATGATAGTCAACGTAGGTGATGCACACCAAGCACTCCACGCTTAGTTTGTGACTTGACCGCGACCTCTACACCCTCCGTTGTAGCCCTCAAGAGCCCCGCGGGCCGTTCATATCCACCACTCAAGCTCTTGTTTTTAGTGCTCCCAACACTCTTCCAGTTGTTTATCTGGCTCAATCCAAGCTCAATCTCGTTCGCACAGTACTCGTTCGCCGCGGTCCCCCACACCTCGGCCCTCATATAAGTGCATTCAGGTTGCCGGTGAAACTTGACCATGTCACCTTTCACTTTCATTCCAGTCGACATGACCGGGGAACGTGACAGTCTCTGAAGCAGGATACGCTCTTTCCCCAGCTGGGGATGCCAAGACGCTTGAAGCTTTGTGCCGCGCGATTCCAGAGAACAGGTACATGATATGTACACCCGTTCTCAGAGCCCCATCCCGCTCAGAGCGCAAAGTCGAGGATCCGCCAAGTTTTCCAAAACAACTACTTGGGTTGTTTGCGCCAATTGGAGAACATACGTTACATCCAAATGCCCTTCTCCCGTGGTGCAAGGGGCGTGCCCGCGCTCTTTTCTCGTCTTGCGCTCTCACACTTTGCGTTGGTCGTGTGCCAGTAGTCCACCCTCTGATGCTGCTGTCGGAACGTGCATCTCGTCCGACTGTGCTGCGCCAAGTCTAGACACAGACATGTTTCGACATTTCGATCCCGGCGAGTGTATAGTTCAAGAGGACATTGTCCGCCCCTTCTCCAGTCGACCTTCTCCCCAGCAAGCTTCAATTCCTGTTCGGATTCACCCGTAGCCAAGGATCAAGGGCCCGGGTAAATGAAATTGGGAACGACATCCGAACTGCGCTCACGTTGCCAATGTCAAATAAGCACTCCCAATTATGTATGTATCAATAAACCTGCAGTCTATAGAGAGGACAGAGAATTGAACAATAACAATACGCGTGTTGGGGTCGAGACTTCCCTTCCGACGCACTCCTCGTGTCTATCCCAGTAAAAACACGCCGCAAACCGAGATTCAATCATATCGGATGCTCCAGCGAGATCTGCGTCATCACTGCAATCGACTCGTTCCTAAACGTATCCTGCGTGATCTCGATCTTGGGCGCAAACAGCCCAGATCCAATGTCATTCAGCGTGAGCAGGTTCGGCTGTGCTGTCGAGTACTGCGGCCATTGAGGGACAGTCGGCCCGTTTGGATCGAGGTTCGTGACAAAGTTGACGAGGTAGTCGGTCAACTCGCCTTTGCCGAAAACGTTGCTCACGTCCGAGGTGTGGAACGAGCCGAGTACAGGGATGATCTTGTCTCGCTTGTTGACTGCACGCGCCCGTCAGTATCGCGTTGTGACAAACGAGAATGCAGGAGGGAAACCCACGGTAGGACCACATGGGCTGTTTGCCCGACTGGGATTGCAGGAAGAAGCGTCTGGGGGCATGGAAGACTGCATCTCCTTGGAACGCAGCAATACGCTTGTACTGGGGTGTGAGGGCATTCAAGGACCCGGTACCATACGGCGAGCCAAAGCTGACGTCGCTGGGGTAGGCCGCGGTCAAAGCTTGAACGACATCCGGGCCCGAGGTGGGCGCCCATTCTGTGGCGAGCCAGCTCGCGAACTGATCGTCCGTCGTGATGTTCAGTGTCGAGAGCGAAAAGATAGTGCCCTCGTCGTCACAGTCGCCTGTGGATGCAGCTCATGAGGCTAGTCAACGTCGAAGCAACCACTGGGCCACTGACCACTGACAAGGGGCACATTGGCCACCGAGCCCTGCTGCACCAGTTTCTGTGGGTGATCCTTCAAGAAATTACCGTCCTCACGGGGAACCCAAGCCAGCACCAACGCCGAGTAATCCAAGAAGAACGGAGATGCATCAACCACACTTTTCAATGTCGCATAGGGCACACCGCGCAGGCAGTCCAGCGTGTCGTTTGAAGAGCCACATCCAGTTTGTTGGACGATGGCGTCATAGTCTGTCCGATTAATGATCAATCTGCTGTGATAACAGAAGAGGGAGGAAAGCACATTTTTGACCATTCTCCACCGGTCCCACCGGCACGGGCGACCCACTCTGCATATAGGCAGCCCGGAACAGTCCTTCCGTGTCGCCACCGTTAGTCAGCATCTGCAGCGAGACGGAGATGGCGCCAGCCGATTCGCCCCAAATGGTAACCTTCGTAGGATCACCGCCAAACTGGGAAATGTACTTTTGCACCCAACGTAAAGCTTCCCGTTCTATGGAGCAAATCAGCAATCGGGGAGAGAGACACCAAGTCGTGCACTGACGGTCCTGAAGTCCCAGATTTCCCACACCAGCCGCACGCACTTCCTTGCTCGCCAAAAACCCGAATGCTGTCGACGAATGAGACGGAGAAGCGCTTGACAGGGAACAAGAGCGGGCCTACCGGACAGACGGTAGTTGATGGAGACATAGATGATCGGCTGACCCATCTCAATCGACCGCTCGACGACCGGTGTTCCATCGTACCGCGCCGGCGTGCCAAACTCGAAGGCGCCTGCAAAGAGCCAGAACACGACAGGCAGCTTGGAATCCGCAGTCGCGTTCGCCGGCTTGATGATGTTGATTGTTAAACCTGAAAAAGCAGCATGTAAGAGAAGGGAAGGAGACACTATAGGGAAACTGCTTACAGTCTTCGTCGTCGGGGTACTTTCCGCTATAGTACTTGGACCAGAGCGTGCTCACGAGCTGGTCGGCGATGCCCGTCAGGATCGGCACCCTGACATATTGTTGTGGGCAAGAGAATCCCATCGACGTCGCATTGAAGTCCCCGTGGTAAGCGTCTACGGGAGCCGGCAGGTTGAAGCGCAGAGGCCCAACACTACATAGAAGCTGTCAGGGCGCTTGAAATGTCACTCGGTGAAAGCTACACACGGCGGCTTTGCGAAGGGGATCCCCAAATAGCTGTGCGTGTTGGCAGAGCCAGAAATACCCAAGAAGGTCCCGTTGTCCAGCGTCATCCGGGGTGACACCGCAGCTCCCAGGGCCGGGGTCACCCACGTCAGCAATAGCCTGAGAGTAAGGAGAGCAGCCATGTCTCGCCGTGGACGCAAACGAAGGAATGATAGAAGGTGGCAGTCGGGGTATCAGCCTCACTATATGTATAGATGTTGATGAGGGCAAGGAGTTACTGCACATACCACACGGGCCCAACACGCGATGTATGGCCAACTCTTCTCGGCGGCATGCCAGCACTGATCTGGGTTGGGCAGCGCATGTGGAGTTGCCCGTGAAAACCAATCCCATCTAGCCGTTCCAGTTCCAGCGTCGATCACTAGTGCAGTCTGGGGTGTGGGCGTTCTCCTTCTCAGCAAGGCTGCCCTATGAGGACGTCCGCGGTCTCGATTTCAGACTAGTCTTTGCGCATTCGCAAGCGAGTAGGCATCTCATGCAGGGTGTGTCAACAATCGAGAAGAAGGCGATCGTCGTTGGCGAGGGATTGCACATGATTCTACACGCGTGGTGATTGTTGTGTGGCGGTGCCAGCATCACATACGAACTGTACCAGGTGGTCGATTGTCAGATAAATACATAAGTATATAAGTAGATACGAGAAGATTTGTTGTTACTAATGTTCAAGAATCCGACCAGCCTGAAAGCGGAGGTGCAGGAAGTGTGGATCTCGGCTTTTCGTTCCGTCGCAGCGGGGCTAATGGCGTGGGCAAACGCGGTTTGCTGCTGGACGCAACGGACGAGGAGGCCACAGGCATAGTCCGGCCCGTTGCAGCGACCCTCGACGAAGAGGCACCAGTAAGCGGAGAAGCGTTTTCGTACGACGCAGGCGGCGAAGGGAACTTCGTATACGACCCAGCGAGCACATTCCCAGTGTTGGCAGTACCGCTGACAGCCGAATCCGCCGACCCGAGACGGTTCCGTCCAGCAAGCGTCGACGACGCGGCATGGACCACGGGAGCAGCAGCATTCGAATCCACCGACCCGAGGCGACTTCGGCCCGTGGGTGAGGACGACGGTGCCGGCGAAAAAGGAGACGGTGTCACAGCCGAGAAGGGACTGGTCGGGGAGAAAGTCATCAACGGACTTGCAGACGCAGGATTCGGGCTTCTGCTCGGACTTGGATTCGGGTACTTGAGTTCGCTCGTATGCGACACGGTCGTGAAACTGGTTGGGTACGGCCGTACATGCGATCCGTCGGCTTCAATCACGTCCGCGAGGAGATAGTTCTGGAATGCCCGGGAGGAAAGGGCCGCAACGAACACAATCTGCAGCAGTTTCGAGCTGAGGGCGAATGCGCCAGATCGAGGCGCGAGGCCCTCGATGATCAGCGCGGCCAGTGTGACACATGTGATGCCAGTGACGCAGGCGACGTAATCACGGTACATGTTGTACGCGACCCTTGAGTCCCGCGGATGGAAGAATCGAATCTTGCAAAGCGACAGAACCAGCGCCGAGAGCAGAAAGATCAGGAACGCGGTGTTGGCAAGAGGTAGCCAAACAACAGTCGGGGAGATACGACAATTCCCATTCAATACAAGCACGGACTCGGAAGTGGCTCGATAATTCGTCGCAAGAACAACCTGACCCCTCATCAGCGACGGGCCATGTTCCATTGTAAGAGTATCAACTCACCCAAGCCGTCGTAACCAGCATCCCCATCGCACCCAAGGGCGCCAGCACTCCCTGGTGGTCGTCCCACAGCAGACCCGTGCGGAAAGTTATGATGGCTGCGGATCCAGCGACGACCAGCACCGATCCAGCCTGCGCCAGCGACGCCATGATTTGGCAGTTGTCCAGCCTTGCCACAGAGAGGACCAGCATCGGAGCGGTGGCGAGGAGACTGCCGTAGCGCAGTCCGACAAATCCGTATGCGGGTGCCTTGTTCCAGACACGTCTTCTGGCATATAGCTTGATCTCAATTGGAAGCTGGAGGGCGCTAAGGGCATGGTTAAGCCCTCAGACGGAACGCGTTAGATAGGGACACGATCACTTACTACTCCCAAACCATCAGAGAAAAGGCTATCGCAGCAGTGATCACGAATGGCACTGAAGATATTCCTCAGTCGCCAGGCAGGGAGACCTAAACCGAAGACGCCTACAGTATGCATCGGAGTCGGCACTGGCTGGAGCAATGGCGGGGGGCGCAGACATCTTGCCGCAGCGTTTCCTTCTTCCAGGCACCGGATGAAGCCTTCAGCGTATTTAAACTGCCTGCAGGGACGTCTGCTTGCACCTCCTGAAACGCACATGGAAGTGTGAATGATGCAGTCAAACAGAAAATGTCTCCCACCATATGCAACGACCGTAGATAGGATTCACACAACTCGACTGCTGAGCAGGCCACTGGAGGGGAGTGACATTGGCGGCTGTCTGCCGAAGTGGCTGCTGAGAGAAATTGATCGTCGCGGTGGATTCTCGGACCCTGCGCCAGGTTGGGCCAGCCTCAAGTCCCAGCACATGGCAGTCCCGCTTTAATTCCTCGTCCGCAACTTCTCTAGCACGTCGGCAACACACAAAGCAAGGCTAATCGTCGAGGACGATCCCTCTCAAAGGAAGATTTCTGTGATGGAGAGCCCAAGCATGCGGGGCTGTCTGCGGCCCTGTCAATATTCAATCACCCATCTGTCCGTAGACGATCGCACCCATGCAGACTCCTCGGTTGTGCAATCTTTGGTCTGCTAGCTATCGCGGAGGGACGTGTTCGAGATACGGTCTGGGTATGGGTATATGAATCGCCGATTGGGCAAAATGGCAAGCCGACACACCAGAGCGAGAACTGGATTCTCATCCTCCCACACGAATGGTGCCTTCCCTTTGACGATGACGAATGACGTTGAAGTTCGAGTAGAAGTGTGTTATTTTGATTAGGCTCCCAAGTTGCTGTGAGCGAGACGCAGGAAAAGACATCTCAAGTCCATCAGCAGTGCCACTGATGTAGGCTCGCTTCCACCCTCGATACTTGGTAGTTGCAGCCGAGTCTCCTGGAAGTATTCAGAACCATCTACCATAGACCACTCATTCTGCTACGTCTGCAGCATTCCAGGAATCTGTTCCAAAATCCTCCTCCCTCGTGTGACACTGACACGAACGCCTTTGGCGAAATGCTAATGAGATGACATTCAAATGCGCAAAACCTTGTCCTAATGTACAAAACAGTCTGAACAACAGGATACATTCTATACACTCAACCACGCGAGGACCTTGCCCCCGGCAGCCATGGCATAGCTGAAAGGGTTCAGGGCACGACCGATGGTGCCCCACCTGACGCTGCGGTCCCACTTGCGCTGGTTGTTCGCCTTGGCGACCCAGTCGGACCACTTGATGTGGCGCACCCACCACCAGTACAGCAGCATCGGGCCCGGGAACGTCGCAGTCACCTTGCCGTCTCCTCCAGCGCGGTACCACGAGTCACACGACACATACGACGACCGGTTCATGCGGCTCTGAACCACATCGTTGTAGTCCTCGGTCGCCTTGAGGCTGGGCTCGAAGGAAGACACCTCCCCGGAGAGAATGTACGGCAGCATCTTGAGCAGGTACGTGATCTGGAGCTCCTCGGTGTGGATGACCGATGTGTGGCCGGTGTAAGTGTTCGGGCCTGCATTCGCCAGGTCAAAATCGGAACGGCAATCCGAGTCTACAAACGCACCGCCGATGTAGAACATGTTCGGGAACCCGGGCGAGCCCATTCCGAGGTAGGCCTGTGGACCGCCGTTGGCGTTGAAGTAGTCCTGGATGGTGACACCCTTGTCGTTCACAATGTTCAAAGGGTATTTATCCTGCGAAACTCAGCATGAGCAAAACTCGGGGGCACTGCACTACGCACCGCCTGGAAGCCAGTTGCGTAGATGATCACGTCGAAAGGCATGACCTCGCCTAGAGATAGGACACACATCAGTCCGGAAAGTTGCGCAAGCACGCTATGGCTGACCGGTCTTGGTGATGATCCCATCCTCAGTGATGGTCTGGACGCCATCCCAGTTGAGCTCGACGTTGGGGCGATGCAGGGTGTCCATGTAAGCAACATCAAACAGCAAGCGTTTGCATCCCAGGGCTATCACAATCAGAAGTGATTCAAGAGTCATTTGATCAAGAGACACCCACAATACTCCGGAATCATCTTGTCCAAGTATTTCGCAGGGATGGAGGACTTCATGTATCCCACAGGAATCTGAATCGGCCACAGTCAGTGTGAGCAACTTGGAACTGGGGAACCAAACTCACAGGCCTCGTCACGTATTTGCGAAGGAACGAGCTGGCAAACACCAGCGCGTAGCGCACTTCGGCCTAGAAACAGATCAGCAAAGAGTCCATCGGAGATAGCGAGTAGCTTACATCGAAGTAGAGGAAGTGGCGATAGGCTCTGATGAGACCGGGGATGTTCCGCAAGCACCATTTCCACGCCGCAGAGTATTCACTCTTGATCTGATGATGGAATTGGTTAGTAAGTATCAGGGACGGAAGAATCCTCGAAGCTTACCGAGGGGAAAATGTAATGGGGGGTTCGGCAGAATTGGGTCACTTGCACGCTCTGATCCTTCGAAATGAAGGGCATGAACTGAACACTGCACGACTGGTCATCAGACCATCCGAAAACGGGGGAGCAGTACACGCACGAAGAAGCACCGTTCCCAATCACCGCCACTCTCTTGCCCGCAAGGTCTGCACCTGCATCCCATCTGGCGGAGTGGAACTGGAGGCCCTTGAACGACGACAGGCCCGGAATGTTCGGGTATCTGGGCACATTCAACACCCCGATGGCAGAGATGAACACCTTGGCGGTGGCCTCGGACGTCTCCCCAGTCGCCACATCTCGCGAGATGACGGTGTATTGCTCCGTGTCAGCCTCCCACTCGGCCGAGACGACTTCACGCCCGAAGGAGATGTTCGGGTAGATGCCATACTTGGCGGTGAGCTTCTGCCAATACACGTGCATGTCGGCTTGTCCCGCGACTGTCGTGTCCCATTCAGGATTGAGATCTGCGGAGTGCGAGTAGAAGTGGACGTTGATATCAGACGCGGCGCCCTGTGCAGTAGGTGAGATACGTGAAAGTCGCGAGAAGTCAGGCGCACGGGATAGATGTTGTCCTAAGAGAAATAGGTTAGTCTTCTTCTAACTGCGAGAACAGAACGCATTTAGCACTTACACGCCAGGTCCCTCCCACGTCGGTCGCTTTCTCGTAGATCTACAATCGGATTCGTCGGTCAAGCGCAGAGCAGTTCACCACCGAAACGCACCACGAAATCGTCGTAGCCCAGCTTAGACTTCAGCGCGAAGGCGGTCATAAGCCCGCCGACGCTTCAATGTAAGAGAACGATCAGCTTCCATCGGAGAGAGGGAGAGGGAGAGAAGAAGTGGCGCACCCAGCTCCTGCGATGATGATTCCGGGCATTGCAGCTTTGCGGGCACACTATCGGATTCAGTCCCTCGCAGTTCTTATATAGTCATCAGCCACCCGGGGAACACCTTCATCCCATGATTCCCAGGATTTCTTGAAATGACATTGGAGAAGAGCCATCTCGGACAATGATCAGCTCTACTGATTCCATGTGGTCCAGCCAAGTCTGAGAAGCACCGATGGGAGGCAATAGGACGTGATGCACTGTCCCATGCTCGTGGGGCGACATGGATACGCGGAGACAGTGCGGCTGCAAGCACAAAGTCGAACTGCGAGAAGCTTCAAAACAAACCCCAACTCCGATCGCTGGGGTGTGCTGGCTGCGGATGTACTGGAGAGAAGCCTCGGCGAAGATTCGGGGACGCGAGATAATCAGTGCCCCGCAGTGTGATAGAGCAGAGCTTGTATCACACACACTCACACCAGTTGGAAGTTAGACTGTCCATTCGGTGGGCGTGTATTTTGAAAAGCAGCTATTGATTGCCGTTTTTTATTTGATCCGATCAACAATACTCTGCCTGACCCAACGAATATTTCTGGCGACAACACAGAGTTACTATGTAGGCTTTCATGGACCATTCAATGCAGGATGGCGATTTCTAAAATTGAACTTTCAGCAGCTAAGGCGTCCGGCATAGAAGCTTCTCGGGCATCGTATCTTGATATTGTAGAAACATCAAGTGCGTAATAAGGCGAGCCTTTCGACCCGCGGACGGGCAGTAGCCGTAAAGTGCTACTGAGTTTCACACGCACATAAGCGAGCGACCAGATAAACGTCTGGGCAGGGTAATAACGTGGATTCCCTGCGTCTATATCCCGCTCCTTCTAACGCCGGCCGCTCGCCAGGATTGGTCCCAGGGTGGTAGAACTCATGCTGATTCACAGGAATCGGGCTGCGTATTTTGGCCGAGGCACCAAAAATGAGTGCAGGCCCACGACATCGTTATCATCGCTTAGGAGCGCTCTGAGTCTGGTGTCCCAACCGTAGTATTCCTAGTACTCCCGATCGCATTTAGCAGCTGAGATCTCACATGTCATTCATTTATAGGTTGAGCGAAGATGTCAATCAGATCTTCATCATCAGCAACACCTATCACTTCACCGTCCTTGTCGGGGCCGATATCAAATGGCGAATTGTTAAGAAATATGTCGCACTGATATAACTAGAAAGAGATATCTAATCCGCAGAGCTGGGAGGCTAGTTCAAGACCATCGTTTCAGGGAGACGCCTGATGCTTACGAGATCGGTGGGTCCACCGGCCTGATCCTGTCTGTTTGCCTATTCACCGCGGCTTCTGTCCAAATGCCGTCGCCGCCCGCCAGATGGCCCTCGATTGAGGGTGGCCAAGTTCCAACTCAGATCTGTAAAATCATCATGCGAATCTCGGCGCTTCAAATGGGCATCGCTGATGCTATCCAGGAATGGACAGTATCGGGCCACATGAAAGTTTGATTGCCCGCGAGATTCGATTTCTATGTCAGCGATTATCGATTCGTGCGCTTTTGAGTAGATCAACCGGTAACTTGATCGAAAGTGCTTCCACAACCCAATAGAAGGAGAAAAGACCATATAGTAGAGTCCGTCGATCTCGTGGATGTAGCCTATGTGGGAGAGCTCATGTGCTGGCGGTTTTTTTTAACGACAATACTCGCGATAGAAACCAGGCGGAAATCCGTAGATAAATCGGCAGGCGCGGGTCGGATGCCGATGCACAGAGGTTTGAAACGATGTTCAGAGCATCCCCTTTGACAAGACGCGGGTACGTAGACCGACCTGAGAAAATTCGGTGACAGGTGCATGAAAAGACTTCGATAGTTGGATGTGGGGACAGCTCGAAGACGCAGGTAGATCTCGGCACAGTAGAGCCATTCGTGGATATGTGCAGGACTCGCCGGTGGCTTCTTTGCCCTGAACCCCCTCTGGGAATTCAAGACTGTCAGGGTCATGCAGAGTAAAACTGCCTTACCACGGATAACGTCCACCTGTCTTTCAGTATTTCTCCATCGACATGCGAATGAGGCGTGAGCTCGCCGCCGACACACTTTGCACCGATCGACGTCCGATATCTGTCTTGATTGGTCTCGAGCACTGCCTCGTTTTCGAGTTGGTCTGCTACGCAATAGTCAATGTAGGAGCCAAAACACGTCCTTTCAGGATGAGAAAGCAGCTAAACTTCAATATCCACGGCCACTGGGTCCCTTGGTTGGGGACACGGGTCAGCAATACGGACTGGATCATAAATGGGGGACCAAAGACCAAGCTAGATGAAAGTTGTCCGCATCACTATCAGTATCACGTGGATTGAACTGGCCAAGGCAGAGAGATACGGTCAGCTGATCAATGTTAACAACAATTTGTTCGACACGACAAGGATGTGACAATTTACTACAGCGTAAATACGAGTACACTGACTATTTTTCAACCACCGACGCGCGTTCCGTTCTTATCCGTGCACTGGAACCAGACCGAGCACGCAGGGAAAATCCCCTTGGGCTCGTTCCCGGCGTCCTTGAGCAGCAGCGCGACGACACCGTGCGCAGGGACAGCATGCGCGGTGAAATTCCGCACGGCTGTTCCGTTGTCAGTGTGCGACCAGAGGTCCTGGAAGGTTTGTCGGTTAGCATGGGGCGTTTTATGGAGCCAGTGCAGAGATGAACACTCACTCGGACATGATATTGCCTTCCCGCACGGATCCAGGGCGACTCGGTCAGATTGAAGGTCATGTCAGCCGGTTCGTTCAACGTGTTCAGCTTTCAAAGAGTCAGAGCCGAGCGGGATCAACGTGAGACCTGGGACCAACCAGCATGAACACCGTTCCTTTCTCAGACGGTCCGCTGTAGTACTGAGCGGGGAAAGAGCTGTTGCTCGTCCAGTCGGGCTAATTGATAATCAATCAGTACTTTCAACTCCGCTCACACAAGATTTGCGCTCACATTGATGCCCCATCTGAAAGGAGAGATGCTCTTGCCTACAACGGGATCCTGATTGATGGCGATGATCTCCTTGTTAGTGAGAATCTCCAAGATATCCGGAGTGATGGTCGACAACTTTGGCTGCGGTAAGCGACACATGTCAGAGCAGGCGGTAGGGGGACAATTACATTCGTGCCAATCTAGCAGAATGATGTTTGAGCATGTTGAAAAAGCAAATTTGTCAAACATACCAGAAGGGGACTCTTCATCAAGGCCCAGGCAGTGAAATGCGATTTCGCTTCATCAAAAGTCAACCCTCCATTGCCGAGTTGAAGCTTTGAAGATCGGTTAGCATATCTCGACACGGCGGAATTTCGGAAATGATATGTACCATGTCCATATCATTATGGCCGAAGAAATCAGTGCTTGCTGTGATGAACGAGTTACTGCATCGAAGAATCAGTACATATGACTGGATCGGGCAAATTAATGAAAACGCACAAGTTGATGATCGCGGCAAGCGAGTCCCATTTGGGTGCAATATCGCCAGTAACCTACCGCGGACGTCAATGAGGCGAAAGTCTAATGAGGAGGAGGCACATACACGCCAACTGTGGCCCATAGTGGCACCCCAACTGACACGACGGATTAAGCAAAACTGTACACGAACACATCGGCCAACTCACAGCCAGACTTGGCTCTTTAAGCAGCGTCAGCGTTGAGGGCGGAATAGTAATATCGAATGCTTACCCATCCCCATTGGCAAAGCGAAAAGATGAAAGGCGGTTTCCCGCTCGATTTTGCGAGAGAGGCGAATGCATCGGTCATCCGTTGATACTCTGCTCACAGCTTAGACACATCGAGGAGCTGGAAATGGACAGTCTCACTTCCAATCATACCCTCCTCGATGATATCATCGTACGGAACTACGAGGCATGAGAAACTCGCAAAGAGACTCGAAAGAATCAACTTACTCGCACAGTTGTCGTACCTTTGCAGAACATCAGCGATGGTTCCCGTCAATCAAACTGGACGCACTTCAAGTAGTCGAATCCCCAATTTTGGAACGTCGTGGCATCTCGAAGTTCGTTCTGGAAGGACCCGGGATATCCAGCACACGTGAACCAGCCCGAATCACTGTACTGTTCACGTTCATTCAGTCAGGAGTCAATTTTTAGCAAAGAGCTCCACGGACGATGCCGGTTTTGCTGGCGAATCAATTAGGGTCCGGATCTTGCACGCTCAAAAGCCGATGCACTCACAATCCCAGCGAATGGATCTCATTCGTCATGTTCGTGATAGACGGGAACCGGATCTTGTCTAGAGCAGACCCCAGCACCTCAGCAAGCGTTTGAAGAAGAGACTGTATTTTTCACGTACCGGGAACCATATCTCCACTCTTGGACCGGTTCTTTTCCGCCCAGCAGTCGTCGATGTTGACAAACGAATACC
This sequence comes from Mycena citricolor, assembly GCA_963692855.1. Classification (NCBI taxonomy): domain Eukaryota; kingdom Fungi; phylum Basidiomycota; class Agaricomycetes; order Agaricales; family Mycenaceae; genus Mycena; species Mycena citricolor. Next base: position 30,878 of record CAVNYO010000014.1, on the reverse strand, counting down.
CCGCCTCTTGGAGCTTGAGCGATTTCATCAGTTTCGCGGTGGTGACCATGAGCTGCTGATCGATGTTGCATTGGAACGCGTTCCAGGCTGCGATGGGAGTTGGAGGTCGAAATCAGGTCAAAGTGCTTCACACGCACTGTTGTATCCCATCACTATCACAGGTCAGACAGAGCGAAAGAAAGAACGACGATGGCGACACGCACCCGGAAGTCTCGCCACCCCATTCTCCAATCCGGCTACAGACCCTGCGAGAGCTACAAGCCCGAACAGTCCCACCCTCGAGTGAATTTTGTTCGTCATGGTGGATAGAGTTGTGATTCACCCATCCCCTCTGACTTTTATAGTGAAAAAGATCACACCACTCTTCGGATTCTCCGACCAATTGCCGTAAAGGTGTCCCCAGTCGCCCGTTCTGACGAGCGGTTGGAACATCACGCATCATGGTCACGAGTCCTCGCCAAGAGAGGATTCTCAACGATCTTCTGAGCAGCACGTCGAGCCACACGTGACTCGGAGACCTTCCTGTGACGGAAGGACATTCACAGGCCAGTCGTTGAATATTCATGCGAGTTGGAAGTACCGGATCTTATGACCCATCGGATGTCGCTTTCTGGCTGATACATGGCCGACGACGTCGCTTGGAATCGAAAGCAAGCTGTGGGTCGGCGTCCAGTACCCGATCGTGAGACCCTCGACCTCTTGTGCCACGCAGTGTAAGTATCAGGTGAGGCGAGTTGAAGATGCATGCGGCTTCTGTGCTTCAGTTCCGGAGGGTCGGAGAACAACGGAGGAAACAGGTCTTTTCCGGTCACTTTCGTTGCACCGCAAAGATGTCGATTCTTGTCTGGGAAAAGTCCCATGGACTCGGAGCCGTGACACGCTTCTGGTCCATGCTCTCCATGTATGTGACATATCCGTTCCCCAGAGAGACAAGGAGAGACAAGCAAATGACCTAGCGCAGGAAATCTTACTGGAGCCTGGCACGGGTTTCTGTCTAAATATACGAAGAAGCAAGCACAAGCCTTGTATTATGGTGTGCTTGTACGAGTCTCACTTTTAGATAAGATTATCTGGCGCCTCACGGCGACGATGAATCAGCCCCACCTCATGGTTTCAATGCGACATGCATTCATAAAATAGTTCTTTCTCCCTTCCTCGCGCCTCTCCCCATTTGCAAAGATGTCAATCCCCTTCCCCACAAACTTCGCGCCTTTCCTCACCGCCTCTTCGGACCGGAAACTCACAGGCCTGCTGAACAAGCTCGTGCCATCGAACATCACCGGAACCTGTACGAAGATCGTATCCCTTCTTGCGTTTGGCGAAGAATCATTCCCTGAGGAGGCGGTGGCGGCGGCGAGCCACGTGGCCCATCGGATTGTCGGCATGGCCGGTACCCAGCCGATGCATTCGTCCCTCTATGCCCAGGTGTGCTTCGGCGTAGCCGATTCACTGGATGCTGGTGGGGATGCAGAGCGGAGGGGGCACCAGTTCGTGGGGTTTGTGGTGCACCATCTACACGAGGCGCTGGCGGTCAAAGAAATTCCCACTCTTTTGTTGTTTGAGAGCAACTTGCAGCATGTCGGACTCGACGTATCGATATTTGCGGCCGAGGGGACAAGTAAAGACGATGCGGCTTGCGATCATCTTGACAGTACATGGGTGGTGAGCACCCTCTTCCGTATAATCCATCCCTTCCAGTCTGATACGACCCCAGAAGATACCTCACGTACATGATAGTACCGAAACAATCCTAGAGCAGCCGAACGTCGCATGCGGGCCTAGAGAACCACCACCATCCGTAGTGAGCGCCAAGGAAGTGGTTGACGCGGTGTCCGGCTTGTTGTGTATCCCGGCTGCCGACACCGAAGATGCTACAAGCTACACAGCTTGGCTCTCAAACGTCCAATCCATCGCCCAGATCTCCGAGACCCGCCGAGTCGAGACAGAAATTGCCCGCGCCGCAGAACGTATGCATCGCATCGATCTTGAGGAACGGCTTGAGGCAGCTCAGAAGCGGGAGAATGAGAGGGATGTCAGAATCCGGCTGGGAAGGGAGAGAGAGGTGGAGCTGGAGGCGGGAATCAGGCGGCTTGAGTTGATGGTTGCGGCGTTGAAGATTGATCTGGTAGAGGCGGAGGGAAGGACGAGAAGGGCGAGAGACACAGTGATGGACGAGGTCCTTGCGTTGTTGCAGACTAAGAGGGATGGTGTGAGGTGCGAGGGCGGCGTAGAGGATTCGATAGATAGTATGACACCGACAGTGGAGAGGCTACACTTGTATGCGTAGAAATGGAGAGCATGACAGGTCTTCGTTGGCACATTGCTCGAAGCGCTCATCTCGTAGTAAACAAGGTGGTTTAGGCGAAGCGAAGTAGGGGTATGGTGTGAAAGCTCATCGGACAAGTACCACCCATAGTAGAACGGAGCGAACGTCCACAAGTGGGGATGTGCACCAGTGGTGGAAAAGGGTGGGTTAGGGTAAATGATCCCATCATTATCCAATCACCACCTTATAAGGCTCTTAAAAGCTACTTCGCGCCTTCGACTTGGACTCCCCGCCGTCGTTTCGGACGAGGAGCACAGCGGCCAACTCCCTTCGGATTTCAGCGGATTGATGCACGAAAACAGTTGATCTGCGCGGAATGACCTTCTATTTGAGCTGAACCAGTACAATGGTCGTGTTGGCTGGAACATCTGCTCGCTCCCGCAGATTACGGTGGACTGGTGTCCATAATTAACAATCCGTGCCATCTTCAACCTTTCCAACAGAAGATCTTCAAAAACCGGGCTCAGCAGCCCACCCGACCGTGAGCAAACCGATGATCTCGCGTTTCAGCTGCAGCGAACAGTCTTTGCGCAGTCTCACTGACACCAGTCGCGAATGCACTGTGTACGCCAGTATCGCATCTCGACAGAACCGACATGGACGGTTTCGATCCGGTGTCGTCGCAAATCCGTCCAGCGCAGTCTCCCGACTTGCCAGTACGTGCCTTAAAGCATTAGTCGGGTGAGCGTCCCCCGATGGTTCCTATCCGCAAAGTTCATGCACCGACGAAAGTATAGCGACTTTCCCCTCAGCCGTCTACCCCTGTAAGGTTCTGGTCTCCTCGTGGCAGGTACAGTGGGAGGCTCGAAATCCAGCTGTGGGTCCTCGCATCTCAAGTCTCACTTCCATGATCCACCTACCTGCTCTGCCGATGCCATCGAGTCTCGCACTGCAATCCCCTACCAGCCTCGTCTTGTGCTCTATCGCGGCAAGGTACTTGAGGTTCGACAATGCCCCGATGATCCGCCTATACCGCAGATCATTTCATAATCTCTCCATCTCCATTCGTTTCCCGGGGCATGCGTCTGCCGACTTGGTCTCGGATCCACTTCCCAAGCTGCAGCCGCACAATTCAAATTGAGGCTCTACAAGCTCGGGCCCGTCTCGGGTCAACTGGTTCCAATGTAAACCTCAATCGCAGCTTGACTGATCCGACTGAAATCGCGACCGATGAGCTGCCCACTTTTAAAATGTACCCGGCTGCCGTTTGGAGGGTAACAGACTTGCTCTGCTCTGCTCTGCTCTGACGAGATGACCTCCAATCCGATGGACCCAACGTATGGCGCAATGCTCATCGGTGGTGAGTGTGGACTTGCGACGACCTTGCGTGGTGCATGGCTAACGTGGACTCGGTCGATCCAGTCTTGTTTGCCATCTTGTGAGCTGGCTGCTGCGTCAGTGAATGGACCTTGCTCACTTCGGGGTCCCAAGCTTCCAAGGCGTGCTTACCGTCCAGACGTATATCTACTACGAAAGCTTCCCGGAGGATGGTATCGGACTGAAGACTTTGGTCGGTGGAGTGTGGTGAGTGCCCTCGATACATCAGCTCCACATCTGAGCTACATGTCCTATCTCCAGGCTCCTAGACGTCACCCACCTGGTGCTCATATCCCAATCCTGCTACCACTATCTGGTCGCTAGCTGGGGCAACAACGCGGCCCTGCTTGTCTCGACCCAAGTCCTGGACCTGCATCTGGTCTTTGTGGGGCTCGCATGTGCCGTCTGCCAGGGGTTCTTCTTGTCCCGCATCTGGACGTTCAGCAACAAGAACTGGGCACTCATCGCCGTCCTCGGGGCGGCATGCCTCGCGACCTTCGCCCTCGAAGCGGCCATGTCGGCGCAAATCAGCCGCATCCCGAGCGTCACGGCATTCTCAAACTACTCGGGTGAGGTCTTGGCTGTATTCGGGCTTGCCGCTGCGGTCGATGTGGCGATTGCGAGTATCTTGGTGTGGTATCTGCGAGTCCAGGGCAGAGATAGCAACTTCGTCAGGACGAACTTTGTTCTTGCGCGAGTCGTGCAATACACCGTCGCTACTGGATTGGCTACTAGGTTCGCTACAAGCCAGTGATGCCGGCGGTGCTCAGACTGAAGATTTACAGCTTGCTTGCGGTCGCGTGTTTCGCGGTGGTAAGTAGCATTACCTGAGCCATCCGGGAAGCGTTGACGATCAGAATCCAGTATGTCACGACATCGCATACGTTCATCTTCATCGCACGTCCTCTTCCTCGCCTCACGTGATCCCATCGCATCTTATCTTATCAGACAGGCCATGCACTTCTCGATGGGTCGGATGTACACTAATGCATTGCTCGCGACGTATGACGCTTCGATATCGAATCAGCATGTGCTCAGCCTTTCTACAGTCTCAACTCCCGGCGCAATCTACGCAAAGCGCTCAGCGATGATCCGGCTTCGGGATTAGGTACAGGGCCGGGACCCTGTTCTTTCATCGCCGGTTTTCAGAATGTGAGCGATATCAACCATATGGTTATTCAGTCCACTGCGACTGACAGCTTCGTTAGTCTTCTTCTTCTTCCTCTGATCAGGCTTCGCCGTCGATGCAAACTCGCTCATCGTTCCTCGGAACGGGATCTGAGAAGTGATTTTAGCCTAATGATTATACCATCTCGTGTGGGGATCCCTTTCGTTGGTATATGATTCACAAACGTACATTCATAAGGTTTCGCTGGCGGCTGTGGACCCCGATCCAAAGGTTGACGATGATAATGCACCATATGCATTACAGCGAATTCGGGCAATTCATAATTTAGGAAAGGCTAAGAACAACACGGCCGTATCCTAAACAATACAATCAAGTCTAAAAGTCCGGGAAAGAAACCCATGCCAACTAACCACTACCCGTGTCATATCATTTTAGAGGTTGCCTACTGCTTCAGTCTAGGGTTCGACCTTCTATTACCCACCTTCTCTTTCTTCTCCGCCGGGCGCAGGATCTGGGCAGAGAAAAATTCGGCTCAGATGTGGTCAAAAGCCCGACCGAAGGATATCAATGCCTACCTGAAACGTGCACAGAAGCGACTCATCCACGCTGATCATCGCACCCGCGTTATCGAACTCGCCTCCATAGTTCGGAGCGGAGAATATGGTCACTAAATGCTGATTCGCGAAGAACTCGAACCCGTCTTCAACCACCTGGCGTACAACTTCAACATCGAGCACTGAGGGGCGCATGTCGCGTGATACACACCTGGTGTCCGCGGACGATCAAGTCCATGTTGTGTTTTTTCAGGAACTGGAGAACGACGTCGGCACCAAACGTGAACGAGATCCCGCGGTCGTTTTCGCCCCATCCACGAAGATCCGGTTCGGGATCCGACCAGAGCAGATCCGTAACAATACCTGAGGCACGGCCGTCAGCAGTGAAACAGAGCCGAGGAGCTCAGGATGCTTTCTGTATTTACATACCACTGTCAGGAACATCCGTTGGCCGCAAAACCCGCTTGATCTGGTCCAAAGACAGCAGATCCGGACTTAGTCCTCCGTGCATCGCAAAAATCTTGTCGTCCACAATAGCAGCGATCGGAAGACAGTTGAATGTGTCGATGAACGAACGCCAAATTTTGACGTTGTACCTCCTTTTGCCTGAGAATTATATGCATATTAATTGGCACTTGGACCTGTGAATAAAATACAGAAACGCGACGTACACTCGTCGTAAAAACCGTAGATCCGATTGATCGATGCGGTTTCATGGTTCCCGCGCAGGAGAAAGAAGTTTTCTGGGTACTTGATCTTGTATGCGAACAGCAAGCATATCGTCTCGATCGACTGTTTGCCTCGATCCACGTAGTCGCCGAGGAAGAGGTAGTTCGCGTCAGGAGGGAACCCGCCGTACTCGAACAACCGCAGGAGGTCGAAGTATTGCCCGTGTGTGTCACCTGTTTGCAGGGGATCGTGTCAGTGAAATCAAGTCAAGATCGGTGGGTTCCGGCGGTTTGGCTTGGCGGGACGCACCGCATAATTTGATCGGAGCCTCGAGCTCGAGCAGCATCGGCTGCTCCATGAAGATTTCCCGAGCCCGTTTGCAGAGGTATTGGATTTCCTTCTCTGTCAGGTTGACCATTCTTCCCGGCCGGTGGTTCCGGACTATAAAATGATACAAAAGTACAATGAATATTGGTTGTATGTAGGCTAAAGGCAGAGCAGCGAGGCGAGTTGTCCCGGAGGCATCTCACAGTTGCAGCAGCAGCATCATCATCATCACGGGCCGCAGACTCTCGCCGCACAAATTCAATTTTGAACATCCAAGCACCTTCAACGAGACGGTCGATGATCGAATCGACCATGGAATCCAGGTCGACTTTGGCCGTGTTTCGCTTGAGAAGATTGGCCATCTGACTTCATGCATCAGAGTCAATCACGTAGGCAGCCGTCTTGGACTTACAGCGGGTGCAAGAGTCGGACGGGCTACTCGGGATATGGGGAGGAAGAGAAAGAGGAAGAAATCACTCCATGTGCTCGCTTATCAGGCGCATTTGAATGTGACTCATTTCAATCAACTTGTAACGTGACCTACCACATAGCGATCTCAATTCAATCTCCACGGGAAGTACGAGGGAAGAAGAGTAACAAAACGAACAGGAAGAAAAGGCGAGAAGACCATGGCCGAAATCACAACTTGGCCCTGAAAGTGTGTGTTCCCGTCAGGGTTCCCTTCAAACTATCCACTTCTTCGGCTGTGCCCAGCAGCCTCTCGTCGCCCAAGACAAGTTCGTGGACCCCGTCGACCACCAGCCGCCAGAACTCGTCCATCAACCCGATCTCACCGCCATTTGGAACCGTTCCCGCGTCCCAGTTTAGCCAGATACCGAATCTTCCCAGGAAAGTGCGTGTGGAGAGCAAGACACCGCCCGTCCCCCGCCTCGATCCACCGACCAGATCCAGCAATTCAATCGCCGGATACCGTTCAGTGCGGAACAGCGCGTCGACCGATCCTTGCTGCGAGAGCCCCATCAGGGCGAGTGAAGGCGCGCCGGCCCCCGTCGCTGGGGATGCAGGTGGGGGAGGAGCTTTCGATCCCTGCGCGATCGCATCGTCGAACCGAGCCCAGCCCTTGGCACGTTCGGCCCGCATTTCGGATGTAGCAAGGGCCCGACCTGGAAGCAGAGGGCTTCTGACATATGCACCCACTTGCCGATGTGCTTCTTTAGCGCGGTGCCAGAACAAACACATTGGGTCAGAATGCAGGAAGCCCGGAAGACACACGCTCAGATACTCAAGTGCTAAGCCCAAGCGCGGTTGCTGACAAGGCGGGAGGATGTGTTCCAGGTTGACAACAGAGTAGAGCAGCATCGGCAACTCCTTCGGCGCGCATTGTCGGTATTCCGGATGAGCGGCCATGAGTCGAAGCCAGGCAATGTTGCACAGCGCAAAGAAGGCGTTCCCGATGGACACCCCGTGAGCCTTGCATGCTGCACGGATGGCGATCGTCTGCTCGCGGCTGAATTTAGCCTGCAACTGTCGAGTCTGCGTCCGTTGCGCGGGTTTCGGTGGCGTCTTTGCCTGCGGCGCCCGAGGGAAAACGTGGCCTCCCTAGCGAGAAATTCAGCTGCAGTGTAGCAACAGCTGGATAGCTCGTACCACATATCGTCTCTGCACATTGTCATGATCAACTCTCAGCGCATGGCGACGGAGTCTTGAAGCCTTTGATACAGACAGCAGAGTCTCTGTCGAAGGCATGATTGCTTCCTTCGGTGCCACATGACCCCATCGATCAATCCACTCCCGACGTAAGAGACTCTCCAGTTCAGCATCGGTCTGCACGGCCAGCAGCTCAAACATGTCGTTGATGAGCTGAAACACAGGGATCGCACCGCCTATCATGTGGTGCGAGCTGAGGAAGAGGTGATACTCAAAGAGCTCCCCTCTGCCGACGGACTGACGCGTGATATCCAGTCTGGACAAACGCGACAAGGACAAAAGTCTGGGCCCATTGAGGCAGTCGTCCATGAGCTCATGCCCTAGCTTTTTATCGTGGAGAAATATCGTTTGGGACGCTTGTTCGATCGCAGTGACGTGCGTTGGCGGAGGCATATACCTGTGAGTGATTCAGGGGACATATGCGGTACGAACTTGCATGCTCACACGAAGTGGGCATCGTCATAGTTTCCACGAGGCATTTCCACTGAGCAGGCGAGAAGCGAGTGCCGTTGACGCATGATAGCCCAGACGATCGAGAGGCGCACGGGCGACATCAATGTGGATGGTGCACGGAAAGCGATGCTAGCTACGCGAGTCTGTGGTCATCTCCCTGCAAGCAGATGAGGCATGCATCAACCCACTGAAGACATCGTTGAGTCCAGTGGCTCGACTCTGCAGGAAGTAGGACCTGGAACCAGTTAGGGGACGCGTCCGAGGTGCTAGCTTGGGCTGACAGTTCATTAGGACTCAGCTCCCTCCGGTATACAAGCTGCGTTCTATCCATGAGGCGGGATCTAGAGGCGAGTTCTCGGCCGTCGGGGTGAGATGCAGTAGACATGAACGCGGAGAGAGGAGTGCAATATCTGAAGCCAGCAGCATAGACGGAAGCTTTTATTCGCCGCTAGCTCCTATCCATACCCCTCTCTTTATTCGAGCGTTGGCTGGGACAAACATCCCCCCTTCTGAAAGCTGCGCATAAGATAAGATTGCGAAAGATTGCGAACTGTGGTCTCTGGTAAGGTCTCATGTTGCACGTGCCGGATCGCGTACAAAAAGTGCTCAAAGCCCGCTGATAGCCGAGCAATCGTCTCGATTCGCTTGTCAAATTTTTATCGATCCTTCGTTTATTGCACCTCAACCTCGCCATGAGCGTCCGTCTTCCCCCGATTCCTTCTGGAAACCACTCCGACTCTGGTTCTTGCTCATCATCGTCCTCCTCTGACGGCGAGGAAGAGACATGGGACGACTGGGTCTCCGAGTCGGGTGCGGGCCCTTGCAAATCCCTTTTCGACGAGACGGTGCTGGAGAGTGCCAAATCTGCTGGAGAGCACGATAAGGTCACACACGGTGTAGACCTCGACGCGCTATGCGCGCGTTTCAGTACGTCCTGTCTTGGAGCTGAGCGCAAGGGATGATGATACCGTGCAGAGCTGGATACTTACCAACGAATTCGTTTCATCAACTACATGAGGAAAACGGTGCGTCTCGCTTGCACCTTTATTCTCTCGTGAAGCTCATCTAGGGTGTATTCATAGAAGCCCAGCCCTGCCGATGTCCTGGCTTTGACCGGATCGGAAGCCTTGTTTACCTCGGACGAGTATCTCCAGCCTGTCATCGAAGATGACCCTCTTCTGCGTGCGTTGCGACTCGTCCACTCAGTCACCTCGCTCAATGAGGCGTAGAAATCGAACCCGAAGACTGGTCTGACTCGGATGCCGAGTCGTCCACAGATCCCGTCAAGCGCATTCGAGCGCTCGAACGGAAGCTGGCCGCCGCACAGCAAGATCTCATCGACTATCGCCAGCTCGTCAGCAAGCAGCTCGATGTGCCAGCCTTGATCGCCGCTGTAAATGAACCTACTGCTGCTGGAAAGGCACCGACGCGGGATGACGATTCGCATTACTTCCAGAGCTATGCCGAGAACGGTATGTATATGTCCATCCTCCTCACCTTTCCGTTCCTCACTTGCCCCAGACATCCACCTCACAATGCTGACTGATCACATACGGACCTCGTCCTATGCCGCCTTCATCCTCACCAACCCTCAGCTTTTCCACAACGCCACGGTCCTCGACGTGGGCTGTGGGACCGGCATCCTCTCGCTTTTCGCAGCCCGTGCAGGGGCCAAACGTGTCTTTGCCGTGGATGCCAGCGACGTCGCTGAAAAGGCCGACCGCATCGTTCACGAGAATGGCATGGAGCATATCATCAAGGTGGTGCGCGGAAAGATCGAGGATGTCGTCCTCCCTTTCGATGATGGCGAGGAGCAGAAGGTGGATATCATCGTGTCGGAATGGATGGGTTACGCGCTGCTGTATGAGAGCATGCTCGATTCGGTTTTGGTCGCCAGAGATCGGTTCCTGAAGCCCGGTGGTGTGCTGGCTCCAAGCCAGATGCGGATGATGTTTGCGTTATGTGATGGCAGTGATATAGTTAAGGAGCGGATCAAGTATTGGGACGATGTTTATGGTATGCCTCCATCGGCTGTGCCTTGTCGATACTGACCGTTCTCGCACCTACCCACCACAGGCTTTGATTTGTCCCCGATGGCAGAGCATGTTGCGGATGAGGCCATCGTCGATGTTGTTGGTCCCGAAACCACGTTGAGCGTCCCGTATTGCGTCAAGGCCAGTTCTGCACTCAAAATCTGTCGTATTGCGATGCTCACACCGCATGAAATAGGACCTCTACCTACAAAACATCACACCGCGAAATCTGTCCTTTGTCTCCCCATTCACTCTCACCTGCACCTCCATCCGGCGCACGAAAATCACGTCGTTCATCCTCTACTTCGACACGTTCTTCGCGCCAGACGGTCAGCCCATTTCCGAGAACGAGGAAGTCCGGGTCGTCAAGACCGGTGAGGCCATGGTGACGGACGTGTGGCCTGTTGGCGGTCGCCCTGCTCCAATGCGCCGGGCAAGCTCGCAATTCAGCCCTGATGGTGAACCCAAGCCGCTCAAAATAACAAGTTTCAGCACCGGGCCACAGAGTGTACCGACGCACTGGAAGCAAACGCTCTTCTTGCTGCGTGATCCCATTGTTGCAGAGGAGGGTACGTCAACTTCCCTTGCTTGTGCCTCATTGATAATAATCTAATCTAATCTCTACAGGATCTGTGGTTACCGGCCATTTCCACTGCAAGAAAAGCGACGCAAACTCCCGCGAGCTGGATGTTGAAATCCATTACGCTGTTCGTTCTCCGGATGCCGAACAGCCAGGAGATACAGTCGTCCAGATGTACAAAGTCCGGTAATTTGGCACCAGAGGTATCTGTCACATATGTATCTATGGACCCGATGGTGTCGATTTTCGATCTACTTGGAACTCTGCCCCTGCACCATGATCTATAATGGCCTATTCTCCGCATCTCTCCATCTCATTGATTCGGCTACATGCCGGCTCTATGCATGTCAGAGGCGACATGTGTGATGTACATGACAAAACCAACGTATTCCTCCGGTGCAACATCTAGAACTCGCAGGAACGGTTCTACGAGAACAAAAAAATGCATAATAATTACAATTGCGATGCCAATGCTCGGATTATATAACATATCGATAACCATAACTCCCGCCCTCGACGTCTACTCCCCTCGACTCGATTGCCCGACCTTGCCATCTGCACTAGCTTCAGGTGGGACATCCTCCGATACCGCCATGATCCCCGGCCGTCCAACGCTCAGTGCCAAAGACCACATCAGGATCTCCCACGTATTTTCGATGACTTCCCAGAGCGGGTCGTCATCGATCCCGAGTACAGTCGCATTGCTCCACAGCCCGTGGACATCCATGGCATGCTTTAGCAGTGCCTGCGACGTATACGTCTGTGCGAGCAGCGTAGCCTGCGCCCGAGTGCTGCTTGCCGCATTGACAGTGGCGGACATCGGTCCAGGCGGCAGGAGAGCTTTGGACAGGTTGTCGGCGCGTTTGGTGTAGAGGAATGATAGCAATTGGGGAAAAGTCGACGGCGATGGTAGGCGGAGGGGCTGGACGGGCACCCGCACCCGCGATGGATCTAGTGTTCCGCTCTCAGAGTCGACGACGTGCGCCGGGACAGGCGGCGTCGGTGGTAGTGTGGGGATCCGCGAGCAGTACAGTGCAAGAACGTTGGTATGTGCGGGAAGTAAAACGACTTGCGTCGCCGTCGTCGATGGTGATGTGGATGGCGTCCGATAGACAGCCAACAGCACCGTTGGTGGCGGGTAGTCTGAGCCCTGATCGTTAAGACGTAGGACCATGTCCGGCACTAGGGTCGTTTTGGACATATCTTCAACACTTGCACTAGCAACTGTCCGGAGAAGCCTGCGATAGGGTTCAGCCTCTTGCCTACTTCGCCAAGGAGAGAAACACGAACCCCGGTCCAAGTTCCTTCATCACATCTCGAATATATGCCAACTGCCCTGGCTCAAGAGTCGTGCCTTCCGTTCCCTCACTGGCGAACTCGGGTGCAACGCTGAGCAGCAGTTCCGCATTCACGCCCAGTTCATCTTCCGCTATGTCACGCCGGGCCAAGAATCGTGGCAGATGGAACGACCGTATTTTACTACTGGAGGCGGCCGTGTCCTCAGCGTCGACGTCAGCAGGCCCTGGAGGTAAGTCGAACTCCAACACAGCTGGCTTCGTTCTGTTCTTCTTCTTCCCCTTTCCGTCTTTGCCCGCCGCATCCTTTGCTGCCTTCCGTGTCGCCTTCCTCTCCCTCGCCGCCTTGACCCGCTTCGCTCTTTCCGGATCCCGATCCCGGAGACCCGCCCGCAGTCGGTCGTGGAATGACGAGGAGGAGTACTGATGAGATTTGGTGAAGGTGGTCGATGGTTTCTGTGCGGAGGATGACGCAGGGAACGGGGCAGCATTCTCGCGCGCGTGCCGCGTTTGTCTCGGTTGCAATGCGGGAGGCATCTTGTGCGTCGGTGGGGAGAGTTTAGATGTGGTGAGTGGGGGGAAAGAACAGAGGAAGTTGTTGGACAAGCGTTCGCCAACGCAAGCACATAATAAGGATCGTGACCGGAACGGGGGCTGCTCAAAAGTGCGCGCAGGGAACCAATCCTCCCGCCAGAGCCAATCCAAAAGTTGCCATTTTGGAAAAGTTGCTACATTTGGACATGCCTTTGTGTGGTGTTGCTATGATGGTTGATCGGAGTTCTCCGATGTGCGAAGGATTGAAGTTCGGGAGGAAGGGCAAGGGTCGCAATTCTTGAAAGGTGTCCGTAACCGACGGGATTAAATCTAAATGGGAGATCAACGCTGATCTTATTTCATGACACCGTCTTGACTGAGGGAATAGTCGGTCTCTCAAATTTCATGATAAACTAATCCAGTGCCTATCTTCCTCGAAATGTTGCCAGAATCGTGTGACCAATGAGAAGCCAGAACAGAAAGATCTCCTTGGAGACTCTTGAATGAGGTCGAATGACTGGTCTCTGAATTGCTGTCTCAATAATGAAAATTCCTCTAAATACTAATGGAATGGATCGTGTATGGAAGCGTAGGAGACGCAGCGACATGGCTGCAATTACTTGAGAGAGCGTATCCTATCAAAGACAGCGGACGAAACATTTTGCACGGTGCAAGAGAAGAAAGCTATTCCATCAAGATCAGTCATACCATCGAAGGAATCTGACAGACCAAGTTAAACACACCGTTGATTCACTCCACATCGTCGTGACTACTATGGCTTTCTTCTCTCAACCGACCCATCCTCTCCCCATCAGTGCGCTCCTTGACCTCGATCGCGTAGGCGTTTACGCAAGATTTGCACATCCCGCCTCCGGTAGGAGCACCCATGCACCAATCACTCCGCACGGCGTAGTGCGCAAACTGCTCGTGCAAGGACAGCCGAGTCGAGAGCATATACTTCACAGAATCGCTCGCCTCATCTCCACTGCAGATCCCTTCGATGATGAGACAGATCTCGCACTGCACCATTCGCAGAGCCTGCAGTCGAAGAGGGGCACATATTTCCATATCTCCGGCGATGCAACTTCCCTCGGGCTCCACCGTCAGATACTGGGCGCGTGTGACACCTGAGCTCACAGGAAGCGATTCAGATGCATTGGTCATCAGCAACGCGGCAGGCACCGCCGGTCTGGTCTTGGGAATCTGATTCCCATTCTCGAGTCTCACAGCTGACGCCTCGACGACCTTTCCCTCTGCAAGCAATCGGGCTCGCTTGTCCACAGCGCCGTCATAGTCGCTCGCACGAGCCTCGTAAGCGACACGGATACGACAATGACGTGCTGCCAAGTACTCTTCGAACGCACTAGGCGATCCGCCGTGTCTCTTCAGAGCGCTGTCTATCTGTTAAAAGAGCTGAGAGATTACAGATGTGGGGAAGGCGCACCATCGTTGCACACTCATTCGCGATACAAAGGTCGTCTGCCCTCGAATACTGCCCAATATACGTCAGACTGGGTATACATAGGATGCGAGGTAAGGGTCGCACACAAGTGGAAGCATACCAGCTTCGCGAGACTTCAGATCATGATAAGCGAGTGCATGCGAGAGAGGAACGAGCGAATGCATTTCCGGGATGAGGCAAGCTTGGCAAATACGCTAGCAGCAGATTGAGAATGGAAGCATGGAGTAACCCAACTCAATGCCGTGGCGTACCTGAAGTAGAGGTATATGGATGTTAGGAGTCGGTGCAGAGCAGAGAGAGCATCTATAGTCAAAGCACACGGTCACGATGTCGCTGCAGTGAGAGAAGGCAACGCGAAACATTAGCGTCAGCCGAAACCCTGGCGGAAGCAGCACGGACCGTTTGGAGATTGTATCATTTACGAATGATCGCAGATCCTTCCCAGTTCCCAGCCACTCGTCATGATCTTGGAGCAGCTTCAGAGGAAGACAGGCGTCAAAACCGGACTGCAGCAGGGAATCCATGATCACTCACCTCAAACCACCGCTCCCATCGCGAATCCTCCAACACCATCACGCGCCATGATTTCGAAACGTGACTCAAGATAAGAAGGTCAGACTTGGGAAGGTGATGATCTGTGCGTTATTCCATAGATGACAGAGTATGGTGGGCCGTGTGAGCGAGAGGGAATACAAGTGAAGACCGAACGTACATATGATGAGCTTGAGCTCTACGGGAAGAGCCTCGAGCCTCGAATGGCTCAGTGCTTCGCTGGGGTGGTTCTGTCGAAAGCGTCTGGTGCGGACGGGCATTGTCGAAAAGGAGATGCAGTCGGAGATGAGCGGTGAGTGACGTGACACGTCGCGACCTCATCAGACCACGCGCATGACTCTGGTCGACGCGGTCAGGTGACCCTCTGAGATATGGGCCTCCTCCACTTTCAAGCGAAATTCAACATTTCCAGTGATATCCTTGAGTGTCCTGATTTTCTAACACATGAGATCTCATTCAAAACGAAAAGTGGTTCATTTGGAGAATTGTGTCCGAATCCAAATCACTCAGTTTTCTGCCAACTTCCTAGCAGACAGTACAGGTTAGAGAAGGCCAAAACTCAGCGCTGAGATGAACTGATATTGATCAATATCGAACACGACATTATCGTTAGAATCGCAAAACTGTCTTCAAAACGCAGTCAAAAGGCACAGCACTGACGAACACTACGGACTCTCGAGCGGGGAGTCGAACCCCGGTCGCCTGCGCCAACGAGGGCAATTCCCTGACAGGCAGGAATCTTCACCGTTGGGCCACCCGAGAGCGAGGAACATGTGGGGGATTAAAGTTGCTTCACCGCAAATAATGCATGCGCTCATCTGTAATCGTTGCTTGCCTCAATCGAATCGTCATTGTCAATTGATGGGATTTCTCCGTGGAGAGGGCACGCACCGGCTGTTCCTTGATAACAACCCACACACAGGCGTCTCCAGAACTAATACGAGACCAGCGCGGGGTTCCGGCGGCCCTTTGCCTGAGACATCAATGGTTGACAAAGGCATGACTGCCATATTAAGGCCGACGCCGCGAGCTTCCATGTCAGATATACTATATAATGGCTGTCCAACGAGGGACAGAGAAACAGGATCCAGCATGTCCAACAAGCCTTCTGTGTTGATCGTCGGCGCAAGTGGTGCCCTCGGGCAACCCTTGACACAGGAGTTCATCAAACAACGGGATCGGATCGGTCGTCTTGCGATTCTGTCTGGCCCGGCGAAAGCGCATAGAGTGGAGGCCGCTCGAGCTGCAGGCGTCGAGATCGTCCTCGGGTCGCTGATCGATCCTAAATGCTATCAAGGCAGGTGTTCATCGGCCGGATCGCCCAGTGTTGCTCATGGGGCCACGCAGGAATTGACATCGTCTTCTCCCTGGTGGGGGATGCCACCATGCGCTTGCAGCCTGCGATCATCGAGGCTGCTGTCGAGGGCGGCGTGCGCCATTTCTATCCCTCCGAGTTCGGCACGGACATCGACCAAGACCACGTCTGGCCCTTCCGTTACTTCCGGGATAAGCTCGTCACCCGAGATCATCTTCGCGCGACAGCGAAAAAGGTCCCCGGGTTCCAATATACTCTGATGCTCGTGGGCGCTTTCACCGAGTGGTCGTGCTCCTCGTTCAGCGGCTTCGATTTGGAGAAACACACTGTGGAGGCATATGGGTACCCGGAGGCACAAGTTTCGGTCACAGCTCTGAAGGAGTGAGTGCCGTGTATGCAGCCCCCAAGAAGCCACTCACAGCCTACTCTGCAGCATCGTGAGGTATGCCGTGGACTCGATCTTCCTCCCGTTTCCCAAGGATCACGCCATGCGTGAGATCCGCGTCCGGGGCGACCATGTCACGTTCGCCGAACTCATCAAGACCCTCGAAGAGGTCCAGGGCGTCTCATACACCGTTTCGTACATCGACCCAAGCGAGGCTGCAGCCAAGCAAGAAGCAGCGCGCAAGCGAGGAGAGGAATCGGAAGAAGTGAAGTGGGCTGGGAAAACGATCTGCCCAACAGGAAGAGTCACCGTTCCGTTTCCGATTGATAACGACAAGTTCGATTTCAGACCGGAGAGTCTAAAGGAGACGTTGGCGCGGTTGTTTGCGACGAAATAGCAGTTTCTGTAAATCTTGTGAAGTTACGACTGTCCATTGCTACCAAGACTCGTAGATCGACTCTCACTCCACTCAATACAGCAGGCGAAGTAGCTTGATCCTTCGGTCGTAGTGACAGTACTTGGTGAGAGTCAGCATGAGTAGTCACGGTCGCACTGCCTCGGATATCGATTGTCTGATCCGAACTCAGACTGGCACATCGCAGTGTAGAAACATTGCTTTCGGGACCCAAGGCTCATGAACCGTCGACGACAGCCTCTGTCCCCCACAATCGTAGTCCAGACATTCAGGAGGTCAGTTACTGTACGGGGAGTAATCAGAAAGTCGCACTGTTCTCGCATAGTGTCGGCCAGGGCATCAGTGAGTAGAGCTGAAGGACGGTCTGGGACATGGACATGCTGCACGCTCGACTGAGACAAGCATCCATCCTATCCGGTCCATGAAAATGTCACCTAGTACCGAGAAGTGCTACTAGTAAAATAATATCTCTGGAGGCATTTCATTCGTCTGTAAGCACGTTTGAATACAGCATCATATTGAGGAACAATAGACGTCAAAGTTCACGAAGGACGAGCTTCAACCTGACGAGGGCCCGCCACCCTCGTTCCTGTATGGGTTCCATTTCTGTTCGCTTGCGCAGTCGCCTGTGCTGAAGCCAATTGCAGTCTATAACACCTGCAGACCAAGCTGCGCTCGGTTTGACTCCGTGCGTTCTCACTAGCAGCTAACCACCAAGATTCCCCCACCCCTGGTACTGCTGCTGCTGATGGACCGGTATCTGACCCTGGAAGCCGAGGGTCGACGTCGACGGTAGTCGCGTGTGAGCCAACCCCGGATTCGCACTCATCGCAAATGCAGCACCAGGGCCCGTCGCATACAATGTCTGACCAGCAACGCCCACGCCACTACCTGAGCCCAAGGTACCATACATCGCATGATTCCCGGAGACAGTCCTCTGATGAGCCAGGGGAGGCTCCGCCCAGATTGTGCCCTGCGAGCCGAATCTTTGGTGCTGCAGCTGCTGCTGGGGATAGGCGCTGGCTGCGCTGGGATACCGCGGCGATCCGTACGGCATCGGACTGCCCAGCGACAGGGACACTTGCTCGGCCCTCGAAGCCGCCCAGATCGATGCTGGCGCTGGTGACGCGCTCGATCCGAGCCCAATGCCGCTGGCTGCCGAAGCTCTGACAGACCCGGCCCCAGAGCCCCTGGCAAGAAAACCCTTGAGCAGGTCTTCGGCAGTCGTCGGGTTCACAATTTTGTCCTGAGGGGGCGCAATCGGGCTGGGCATTGGAAGAGCGGGGCCGGGAACAGAAACAGGCGCTTGCGCTGGGATACGGTATGGGGAGAGCGTGTGGTTTTGTGTTTGTGCCGCAGGAAGTACTCTCGGTGGAGGGTCCGCACTTGGCAACTGAACCCCGGTTCTCGCAGGTGTTCCAATGGGCGCCATCGGCTTTGCAGCGACGGGAACGTCCTTGGTGCGGATGTCCCAGACGATCTCGTCCTCCTCATCCTCGTCCTGCGGTTCCGCTTGCAAGAAAGAAAATGCCTCATCCAAAAGGGCAGTGCTGGTGTCGTCCGTGGTTTCAGAAGCGAGGTCTTCCTCGTGCGCGGTTGCCGACGTAGGGCCGTCTAAACCCACGACAACCTGTCGACCATACACTGCGAGGGGCGAGTTCTGTACCTTGTGTCAGCAGGAGAATCGATGTAAACGACAGACACACACCTCCATTTCCACGACCTTTTTCCCATCTCTGAGCAAATCTGCGATGCGCATGAGTTGCTCCACATTGGGATGCACTTGCTCCGGAGGCGTCTTGTATTTGTTGCTGTTGAAGACGCCCATCAATCCACCCAGCGGCAACCACGCACGCATATCCATGTCCTCCTCCAGCTCCATCTCCTCTTCAACAGGCAGCATCGCCACCGGAAACGTTCGCCCCAGAAGCCTGATGAACAGAGCATATGCGCTCCAGAACATCTCCAGGTCTTTCACACAACCGCGCACCCAGCTCCAATTCGCAAGTATCCACTTCGAGCTCACCCGCAACGCAGGCAAAGTCCGCCGGAATTCAGCGCTGATCCGTTCCGCGAGAGACCCGGACGCAACATGAGGATCAACTTCGGCCAGTTCCTTCGCCCCGACGTTCAACAGAGCCGTATGCAGCGCAAAAACATGTGTCAGCTGCGCAGTCGCTTCGTCGGGGCGACACCGCCACACCGCACCCTGCGCCATCACCCCGACACGTACTATCATTTCCTCCGGGAGAGCACGGGCCGCAACGAGCCGCCCGAAACTCGCTGTCAAATGGTTCGCGAGTGCTTCCGTTCCCGGTGGACAGTCGTTGCTCCACAGCGCATGTAGAAACACCACCTCGCGCCGGAACCGGTCGATCCGCACTTTCGGGGGTCCATCGCCATCGCCTCCGATGCTATTCGCCGCAGAAATTGCGTTTGGCAATGCTTTGGCCAGCACACCCGCCAGATTCTCTGCTGCTGTCTCGAAGGGGGTGGCCACACACAATGCACGCAGATACCAGCCGACAGCAGCCAGCGTATCTGATTCGTAACTGCACGCAGTTGAGCAGCAAGTAAAGCAGGTCAGCGGCCGACTCACCCAGCCAAAATAGCCAACTGATTCGCTGCATTCCCATCTCCCGGATTCAGTCCGTGCGCCGCAAAGTACAGCGCTCTTGCGCGCGAAAAGTTCATCCTCTGCTCCATCGCCCGGCGACCATGCCCTCGGCCTTTCCCTGCAGCAGCAACAGTCACAGGCCGGTACTGTTCGCGATACCGCGCAATATCTCCAAGGCAAATCAACAATTTGCTCAACGTCCGCTGCCCCACAGCCACAAAGGGGCTGGATATCTCTCCGTCGCTCTTCTCTTCCTCATCGCCCTCTCCACCAACTCCGCCCCCTGGGAATCCAAAATGATTCATCCTGTCCCCTTCCGGCGCTTCATCCTCTCCGCCGGGCAACAGCTCGCCTGGGACTCCGTACGCACGCTGCACCCGCTGCACCAGCGCCCGATAAAACCGCTCCTCTTCAGCGAGAAACTGCCGCAGCCGCTGCTGAAGCTTGCGTGTCTCCACAATGTGCCCCGTCGGCGCTGTGTTCTTGCTGCCGTTGTTAGCAGTGTTCGCATTGTTCGCATTCGCGTTATTCGTGTTTGCATTCGTGTTTTTGCCGTTGCTGCTCGCGTTCGCGGCGTACCGCGCAAGGCGCGCCTTGTATAGCCCGATGAACGCATACGACGTCTGCATCCACAGATGCGCGACTGCTTCGCGAGTCTCATCCTCCTGCCCGTGCAGAAGGAGTAGGTGGACGTATCGGCGCCGCAGACTGGGGAATGCCGGAGAGGTTGATCAGAAGGGTCGCGGAAGACAGATACGCCGCGGAACGCACTTCTTCCGCTGAAACTCCGCCTCCCTGAAATTCGCCGGCGCCCAGACGTCCCGCCCCAACAGTACTTTGAGCCCCGCATGTATGCTGCGCGCTTCCCTGGAGTGGTATCAGCGTGACTGTCTGGTTGGAGAGAACAGATGTGCGAGGAAATTTGGCAGTCGGAGATGAGAGGGAGCAGGTAGGTAGAGTGGCATGTAGACGAGGATCAAACTGCGCCGCAAAACATACCGACTCAGCCCAATCGCGGTGGTAGACTCCATTTCTCAGCAAGTCGGTGAATACTGAATAATCAATTTGGATGGAGTTCCAATGGGTACGCTTTCTCGTGCTCGTTCTTCGGCTGCGCGTCAGTGCGCCTCCATCCCGATGCCTTGGGAGGTGTGTTGTACAGGAATCAGTTATTTCGAATCGTGTCGTGTGGCGATGTGATCCTGTACCAGGAGAAGTCGGCGCGCAAGTGTCTGGCGACAGTCGCTGCGAAGAAGCTGGAGCTCGGCACCGCCACGAGACAAACCGCCGCCAACAAGCAATCACGGCCGCTTCCGAAGCGCAATCGAACTGCTACTTTCACTCTTACTCCTCCGTCGGATCGAATGGTGACAATATTGCTCGATACTAGGGGATCCGGGAGGGTCAGGTTAAGAGGACTCACAGACCCAGAGGTGGGTAACTTGCGTCAGCAGACCATTCTAGAGCAAGTAGGAATAAGACGTTTCGAGGGCAGGGCATTACTGAACCTCGTCCATGGATCCAGAGTTGGGTATGTCTCCGTAGTAAGTCTGCGATTGAGAGGAAGAAAGTGCTGTTTACGAGACTAGTCGCCCAACCACCGTTCACCATGCTCGAAATGACAATCACCGCGACTGTCTAGGTCTAGACTTCCTTGCATTCAAAAGATAACGCTAATGCCTCGGCGCCCTGACACTGCCCTCATGTACATGGGTTCCATCTACACCATCTTCCCAGGCCCTCTTGCCAGTGACAATTACCTTGATGATTCCACCGCGCATTGCTGTCCTTCTCATTGTGTCGATCTTCTCCGCCTCTTCCTCCTTCGCTCTCAATGAAACCCACTTTGGGCTCTACAAGAACACGCATTTTGGTCCCTGCCCGACTGAAGCGCCGCCTAACGCGACAGTCCCGATCCCAGATGTCGGTGCCGGTACTCAGCTGATCACAAATGGCTCGCTCTCTGCAGCTGAGTTCTGCGACAGATTCTGGAACTACACAGTTCTATCGAGTTTGCCTGCGGACGGCGCCTTTACGCTCTGATGGGTCAATGTCTTTTTCAACATCGTGACGTGGGCGCTCGGTGCGGCCGGTCTTTGGCTGCGGTTCAGCCCCAACGACCAGGATCACTTCGAAGAGTATGAGTTCTCTGCGGTCGAGCGGACAGACGATTTTTGCGTATAATCGCTATCCTCCGATCACTGCGAGAGCGCTCACTTGTGAATCCAGCGACCCGATCTTCATCCGACCGCAAAAAACCGCGCGAACCACATTCAGTGCGATCAAGCTCTATGGACTGCTTTCATATTCACTCGTTACGACAATTCTTTGGTGGCACTCCTTCATTGTCCTCATCCGCGACCAGGCTGGGTCGCACGCCTTGCTCTCGCCCGTTGCGGTGCTCACTGTCATTGGGTACCTCGTCACCTTGGAGCGAGACATTCCGGCGCGACTCTATACGCCGCTAAGTTGGGTGTTGACCCCTGCGGCGCTGGGGCAGTTCGGAGCCTCCATTGCGGCGCTGGTGTTCTTTTATCGTGCCCACGCGCACAGCCCCCAATACACTGTCCTCCCTTCCTTCGACGTCTCCGATTACAGATGTGATGTGCGCGCGATGTTGTTTAATCCGACGAACACAACCTACCTGGTGTCTCTCGGTGCATCGCCGATTCTGCTAGCCTTTGCATTGCTGCCCCTCGCGCTCATCTTGTTTACCTGTTACGAGTCGAACCTGCGAGGTTTGGGAATCGGACTAGCTTATATTTACATACTCCTTGCTTTGTTCTAGGTCATCTCATTCGCAATCGTGGGTCAAAGAGAGACAAACCCCATCGCATGGGATCCGGATTGCGCGCTCGTCCACGTGACGATGGGCAGCGGCTATGGATACTTGGATGTCCAGGCTTCACAAGATATTCAAGCTGGTTTGCATAAAGTAAAGACGATCTTTGGGATCATTTGGTAGTCCGGCTGCATTCCGTATAGAATCATAATCAGTGTTTCAAGCTCACCATCGTGCTGGGCGGCAAGTTTTGTAAGGATTTATCGTCTTCGTCGCACTCGGGCGCAAAAATTTGGAGGTTCTCCAAGGTCGATTTTGAGCGCATGATGAGAGCGGGAGTCCCAGTCCCATTCAGCACGCGGAGGGACTAGAGCACTGGAAGCCAAGATGGCGCAGTAACAAGTTCCCCTCCTCTTCCGACCGATCGAGTTAAACACATACTCTCGGTGAGCTCAACTCGGATCCCATACAGCTCAAGGTCCCAGTACGTGCCGGCGAGCTACGTGTTTGCCCACGCTTCGTAGAATGGCTGCAGCTGACAATAAGGGCAGAGAGGGCAGAGATCTCAGGCATTCTCAGTTCCATGGGGGTATATCGACGCTTCTCGCTGTAAATGGAATACAAGTAACGTTGGGGTCTGTTCATGCCCTAGACGGACGACATCTGGCAGCTCAGCGCGCGCACTAGAAATCTAAGCGGCTAGTATGAGACTTGAATGAGACACACCACATGCCCTCTCCTTCATAAGCACGACCGGATAGCTGAGACACGCACACCCGGTTTGCTTTCTCGCGATGATATATCTCAGCGGCAGAGAACGCTCCAACAGCCAGGCCTCGAGCAATCTCCTTCCGGTCACACTATTGCCGATGCGAACGAGCAGGATGACATTCTGGGGCCGCGTCTGCACGATATTGGCGGGCGTCGTAGTGGTCGTCGTCGTCTATCATGTCTATCCTTCGGAGCCAGGCTTCCCAGAAGACATGGGATTTGTCGGGAGCCCAGAACCGATGTGGCTGATAGAGCTCGATTACAGCAAGGATTCGGTGGCAGCACTCGACAGGGCAAGTCCAGCCACACCAGTCGAAGCCAGTCCGGAATCCATCGCCGCCACGCGCATCGACGAGTTGTTTCAGCGACAATCTCAGACAATCGAGGAGGCAGAGACCCAGTATAGCCTCCGGAATGGTCGCCTTCCACCGCCGAATTTCGACAAGTGGTTCGCCTATGCACAAGAACACAAGTGTCTTGTCGACGAGTACCACCAGATTCATCGCGATTTCGAGCCCTTCTACCAGTTGGCAAAAGAAGACCCGGTGCAGTTCAAGAGAATGGTCGAATTGGGACGGCGCCTAGTGAGCAAGTGCAGATTGGCTGGAGATGTTTCGGGCTAAGAGTGTATCCATCAGATGCTGCTGGACCCAAAGGGGATGGTGACTATCAAGATCGAGAATGGCACGATCGAGATGCCGACGTATCGAGGCTCGGTGTGGGATGACGAATGGAGGGCCACATTGACTAAGGTTTGTTCGTCCCAATTCATCTGCCTATGGTCACTGAAGACTTGGCCCAGTTCCTCGACGTCCTGCCAGATATGGAGTTCCTCATTAATGGCCGCGACGAGCCCCGCGTTGTCTTCAACACCCAAGATCCCAGAAACCGCAAAACGGCGCTAGCCATCGCGGACACCCAACCATTCCGCATCCGACCGGCACCCACTTCTGATTTCTTCAAAGAACGTGCCGAGTGTCGGACGATCTTGACCGAGAAGGGGACCTCAATCGACGCACTAGAGGATGTTGCGTGTGAGTGAATCAGGACGTTGCACAAGGGGCTGACTGACCTGTCCCCAATGCAGTCATCAACTTCAGCTCCAGCTCCGACTTCACGACCGACTTGTATCCGCTCCTCAGCATGACCAAGACCACCTCGAGCTGCTTCGCGGACATCATGTTCCCGGGCCAATACTACTACGACTCGTCGCAGTGGTCAGGAAAGTTCAGCCGCCCGAACGATATCTCCTGGGAAGACAAGAAGGCCCAATTATGTGAGTTGACAAATGAATCTAGGAGACACGGAGACTCACAAGCTCGACCCAGACTGGCGGGGTTCGTCGAACGGAGGGACCATCTTGAACGACAACTATCACAAATTTTCCCGCTTCCGGCTCGTCAAGATCGCTGCCTCCCGACCGGATATCATCAACGCTCGCATGACGGGGTGGTACGCAGAGCACTGCAAGCCCGAGTACGACTGCGATGCGGGGCCCATCATCGCCGAGTATCTCGTCCCAGGCGGTTTCAGTCCTCGCGAAGAAGTGTATCAGTACAAGTTCGCCCTCGATGTCGATGGAAACACGTTTTCCGGAAGGTATCTGGGTCTTCTGAGATCCGGGTCGCTCGTTTTCAAGGCGAGCTTGCATAACCTCTACACATAGGGCGGCAATGGGCTGACCGGACCCCCAGGCGACCGCATTCACTGAATACTTCAGCGACTGGCTGCGTCCCTATGAGCACTACATCCCCGTGAAGATTGACTTGTCGGATCTGGTGGAGAAGGTCGAGTGGGCACGGGCACATGATAAAGAAGCACGCCAGATTCAGGCGAACGGAATGCTCTTTGCGCAGCGGGTGCTGACCGATAGGCAGAACGACTGCTATTTCGCCGCGGTGCTGCTCGAGTGGGGTCGATTACAGAAGATTTCTGAGGGAATTTGAAGCGGTAAAGCATAAATTGCTTGTACAACAGATTTATAGGAAGAGCGAGAGACACTGGAGACTGGATGAGGTTGTTGGTCACCTATCCGAGTCCGTCACGTCGGAAACGCGATCACGTGCGCTCAAATCTGGATCATGCCCTCCTCGTAGCCGCCCACATCTGCGATCTTCCACTTGGAGACTGTGACATGAACAATCTTCACAACCTCAACATCACGTCCGTGCAGCTTGATAGCCCGTTTGTAAGTTGCGAAGGCAGCGCCGTACACTGAGAGATCACATGAATCATCACAGGCGGGAAGTCCACAACAGAGCACTTACACAGAGCTACGATGGCAAAGAGCGGAACGCTAAACGGAACCCAGAATATTGACATGACAATCGCCAGGACTTGGAAGCGGAGTCAATGAGCTGTAGTGCCAAGATGTGGGTGGATCGTACCCAGCCAGAACGACCCGAAAAAGACCAGGACGTAAATTTGGTCGATGTTCCGTCTCAAAGATAAAGAGAATGGACCCTGATTGAGTTGTGTCGCGATAGGATGCCGGCGTCCAGCGTATAAACTGGTAGACGGTCAGACGACTACAATGGGCAGCACTCGTGATAGTGGCTCACAGCAGACCCAAGAACAGAGCGGTAGGCACCGAGAGAATGACGCTCAATATCATAAGGATATCTATCGAAAGTCTCGATGGAGATTCTTGCGACGAGATTATGACTCACTGGGGCAGCTTGCAGCGGCCATCATTACGATGAACAACGTCCAGATGACTTCGACCACGACGAGAGACGCTGATACCACAGGATGTTAATTCCACCTTGAAACGACACTGAAAGGTCTCACCCAGTATCAGGACCGTCCTGGCATCGAACTTAAACGCGGGTTTGCCGGTCTGGGAGGTCGCATCGGCGGTCTTGAGACTGGATCCTTGCGAATCGACACCTTCCACATCAGCAAGGAGAGGGGTGGAGTCACTCATGTCAGGAAATCTAGTAGTGGGCAAGTCGTGTGTGAGGAGAGGCTGAGTGTGCAAATTACACAAGTTTAAGAGGAATAAGTTGGGTCCAGCCATACTTGCCTGCTGATAATCATTTGGCAGACCGCAGTTGACCGCAGCAAACCATAATACAATTCGAAACTGATGAAAGCTCAAGCGCTCATGCGCCAAGAAGGATTTAAAATAGCCAAGAAGGCTTCGAACTCGAGCCGGTGGACAGACCAGTATGTAAGTATTGTAGAAGATAGATGGAGATATATACAGCACACAACGGAGGGGCAGATAGACAGATCTGCGACTCAGTCTTCCTCCATCTTGTCGAGCAGATGCCGCAACTGATGGAAACTCTTAAGGGTTGGGGAAGCAGGTTGTTCCGCTACCTGCAGCTCCAAGAAAGCCACCCGAGATTGCAACGCCGCCATCTCCTTCCCCATGGATTCGAGGATGTTTACGAAGGCGGCCATGTCGGTACCCATAAATGGCGTGGTTGGGGTGAGCTGGAGATCGAATTCCGGCTCTCGCTGCATCGAGCGTTGCGGATGGCGCGGATGGTCCGGAGAGGGAGACGGGTAGAACGACCCAGCATGGACGCGGTCCGGTGTCTGTCGCGGGGTGATGAGTGGTTGGTCGATGTGGCCGAGCACGGGCTGCGGATCGACAGCCATCCGATCGTCATCCATATCCTCAGCCTTGATCATTTCAGAGGCGGATGCTCTCAGGGGACCCATGAGCTCAATCCAAAAGTCCCCGCGAGAAGGTGTTGGGGTCCGAGGGACAGCAAAGCCTGCCCGCTCCGGCGCACACACAAATGCGGAATGGGGCGGACATTCGGGCGGGATCGGCGGGGCCGCACCAGAATGGACCGCAAGCCGAGATGTGGAGGCGACAGGACTTGACGGGGCCGTTGGTGGCAGTGAAATGCAGCCAGATAAACGCTTGCGGGGGTCGGTCGTCCGCTCTCCATTAGAAGCAGAGCACAGTCTCGTAGTCACCGGTCTTTGGATCGGCGGAGGCATAAAAGAATGATGAGACAGATCCATGACGGGTTGGGCCACCATCTCAGCTGGAACTGGCGGCGCAAGTGGGCTCAGACCCAGATTTGCCGGTGGCGTCCGATTAGAAACGGCTGGCGATGCAGATGCATCCTCGTATCTGGAGCCGCGACGCGACTTGACGCGCCGATTGTCAACGGAATCGTCGTTTGGGTGGTAGCGAGGGGGCGAGCAGTCTTTATCGTGTGGTCAGTGACGGCCGTCGGGAGCTAGATGCGATGGGCTCACAATCTTGGGGGTAGAGGAAGGACTGCCCTTCATTGCAGGATATGAGTTCCCTGGACTTGCCCAGCGGAATGCCCTGGGTCCTGGATCGATTTGCAGCCTTGCCTGCAGTTCCTCGGCTGAAACTCCACCTGACAGCTGATCAGCGGACAGCCTGATATTGCTGCGCTTCTCGAATTCCCTGGAGGTCCAATCTATAAGAATCTCTCAGTTGCCCAAGCCCTTTCCCCCAAGAAAGTGACATACCAAAAGCCAAGATATCGTCTTTGTGGTAGTCTTGTTCGCTAAAAACGCGCTCAAACTGTTTCATGTCCTCGTTAGCTGAACGAAAGTAGCCGAGCGAGTAGCGCCGCAGTGCTCGGTCGAAAGACAAAGAGCGCCAACGACTCGTCAGATCCCTCGCACGATGGGCTTGCTCCAAGAGACTCTGGCACAGCCGTGCAACATGCCAAATCTCATACCTGACGGCGGGCCACGTCGCCTCAGGCGATTCTGCGGTCAGACTCGACCGAATCATTGTCCAGAGAAACTCGACGACCCATAAGACAGGGGTACGGTACTGGACGGGTAGTTGGACCTCCACGCGCTGGCCGTTGATTTGACACACGACACCAAAGAACGCGCTACTCTCTCCTCTCTCATCGTAAGCGGATGGGGACGTCGAGTGTGCACGAGGTGGAACGCTGAAGACGTGGTCGCGAAGATAGTCGATGATCTCCGTGTCCTCTATGCTTGTCGGACAAAGGAAGTCAAGTTCCGCAGGGTGTCTGGTCCATGTTTCCTTCTTATTCCGTGGTCCAGTTGGAGGAGTCCGTGCAAAAGTGCCATCTTGAGAAGATCGAGACATCCGGTGGCTTGGGGGTGTGAGACTGGCTGCGAAGTACAGATAAAAAGAAAGGGGACGCACATTTAAAGGGCCCGAGATAGACACGGCTGGTGCACGGGCAGATCTGTCAGGGCCGAATGTATGTGTGGACGCGGAGAATCTCGAGCGGGTGGGAGCAAAGGACGAATGCAAATATGAAAGACACCCCCGCCGTCAATTTCAATTTCGGCAGGCGGGGTCACAAGTCGATTGAAATAGGGTCACATAGAAGAACGGGACTCCTCGAGGCAACATACATATTGTGTATGTGCTCTTGTTGATAGCAACGGGGCAGGATAGGCTCACGGACATCTAGTGCAGGAATCCTCCGCCACCTTGGATTGTTTAACTCTAATTTCTCCGCTCTTGGAAGCTGTTTAGCTTTGATACGGGCGGGGAAATTCCTGTTCTTTTCTTCAGGACAAGGAGAAAGTTAAACGGGTAAAAAAAATGGAGCAAGTCGCGTGATTGGTGCGTGATCCGAAAACGTCGATCACTTTCGAAATGGCCCAAATTGGCTCAAAATATAATGATCTCTCACTTTTCCGTCGTTGGTTGAAGAAAGGAAAAACTTTGTCCAATCTGACACAACTCTCGAGGCACTGTATCACTCTAATTTCTGAGCGGAAAAGTCAAGAGTCTGACCCTGTTCAACTCGATCTCGGAAGATCTACTGAGTCGCTATGGGCTCGGCAGGATGGAGATGCACCCTGCCTGCACGAGATTTCGAATGGGATATTCAAATCGCCGTCATAGAGGGACATTGGCTAGGGTATGACATGCTTCGCCACCGTTGGCTGGTATATTGTTCTGAACTAATCGAGTCACGTGTTTGAGCAGTTCGAATGTTCCTAGGTAATTGTAATCACGATCCACGTTCATATTCCTTGGTTCCGAATGAGTTGAGATATGCTTGAAGTTGATAGATATAGGATTGCATTTCAAATAAGTGAAAAAGATACTTGTACACACTGGGAAATGGATATGTATGCAGGCGGAAGACAAATCCGTGCTATCACCACGGCAGCTGCAGTGGCTCATTGGCAGCGACATCGGGGCCAAGTACATCGGGTGCCGTCCCAATATCCCTTCATCATGGTGAGTTCTCTCCACTTGTGATAAGTGGAATGACAGACCTTGCACCCCGGGAGCCCAATACTCGCCTGTTTGCTCGATAGTGAATGTGTCGATGAAGGAGATCAGTGAGGATGCTGCCTCTTGTGGCGATACAGCACCGCCAGACTCCCAGTACTGATCATATCCCACGTTGCGTGTTAATTCGGTGCGCATGAACCCAGGCTGTGGGACAATAAGTGCAGAAATTAAGCAATAAATGCGTGTGCATGCAGAAGTGACGCACGTGAACAAGCGCAACGGAGATCCCCCGATCCTTCAAGTCGAGACTGAGGAGTTTTCCCACCATGTTCAAGGCAGATTTGCTGGCGTGGTGCGCGTAATTCCCACCGCCCTCCTTCTCGTGTCGCAGTGCAATCGATCCCGACTCGGAGCTGACCAGGACGACCTTCCCTCCTTTGTCTGCAGAGCCAATCGCGGTTCGGATCTTGCCTGCGGCGACGAGTCCCTGCACAACGAAGAGCGGCCCGATCGCGCACGTCGTATACATCTTGACTTCCTCGCTCCATTTGGGTTCGTCGAAGGTCTCGCTAACGAAGTACCCCGCAGTCACCACGAGGATATCGATCACGTCGTGCACGGGAATCGCTGCGGCAAGCGCTTCGCCGGCAGATTCAGAGGCGATGTCGATTGAGGGGATCCATGTCACATCCGAAGCTCCAGTGGTTGGTGGGGTGTCGGAACGCGACGTGGCATAGACAGTGTGTCCTGCATCGGAGTACGCAGACGCGAGCGCGTCGCCAAGACCGCGGTGGCACCGACGATGAGGACTGTTGGCATTGTCGTTGGATGTGGCAATGACCGAATCTATTTGAACACTGTTTGGTTTGGTAGATGGGAACCACCCCGGACCGCAGGTCCGTTGATCGGAGATCATGACACTGACAACCCTCCACGTGTTTTATTTCTTTCCAAGAGATTCCAAGACAAAAGCGGTAGGGTCGGAGCGTTCGAGGCCCTAGTTTTAAAGCGTGACCAGGTGCACTGGAGGTTTAGAGTGGTCGAGCCATTTAAGAAAAATACCCCGGATCCGTGCTTGCCCTTCAGCACCCGCGGTCGCAGACCTTCGTTACTAGTCGTTGCTGAGACATGACAAACCAAAACGATCCTGCCAGTCGTTGACGACGTCCCGTTCCACGAGTGACACAATAACCTCCAACTACAAGTGCCGAATTTTTGGCAGCTGCACAAGGTGAAATAGTGCTCTCCGCTGAGGCTTTCTTGTTATCCCACCCGCAGGCCAATATCATCTCAATGTTCGCACATTGTGTTAAGCGGAATCCGATACTGTATCTATTTGTTTGACTTCGATACGCAAGTGCTTGCCAACGTCGGCCTACGGGGTCTGCTGAGCTGGGCTGTATCCAACCTTTGGCAAGTTGAACAACCGCAATCAATTGCAGTCCATGGAGTTGCCGGATTTTCCACTGACAGGGCCCAGAACATGCCGTCATCTCCGGCTCGGCTCGGAGAT